>WSXT02206349.1:0-18203 GCA_011762715.2 Neuroterus valhalla
ACGCGCCAGTCTGGCCCCGATCGGGTTGGGCGTTTCATTTCGGATCTGGCGCTAGCAGGATTGCCCGACTGGGGCCATATTCTCCCAGATGTGGGCCCGGCCGGCACCACGCTGAAATTTCTGCACGGGATGTGTTCAAGTTGAAAATTGATTTATTAGGTCAAAAAGGTATGTATTTGTTATAAATCAACTGCTTTGTTGAGAATGAGTTCCTTCAGATTAAAATATCAATTATTTGGGATTAAAATTCAACTTTACTATGAAAATTCTGTCTTTTTGGGTTGAAAATGACAGAAAGCAAAGAAGAAAAAGTCAAAAATAGCCCAAAGTTAGCACTTCCGCAATTCAAGGTTTATAAGTTTTTGTAATTGATAATTATAAAATCGAGATTATCTCTATATGAAAATTAATTAAAAGTTTTTCAAACATTCCCAGTTGCGAGTGCTGTTCATTTATCGAGCAAATAAGAAGCAGACAGAATCAATTTGTCGGAAAAATCGACTCTTACTTTTGCTTCTTTTTCTGAGGTGACAAGCCGCACTCGTGAGAAACTCAAGGACCAACGAAGCCCAAGAAAAATACCACCGAGCATAAACAATTCGAGTAAGTTTATGCCCTTTACGAGGGATGAAAGGAAGAAACGAGGAGATTAGGAAAAGGAGGAAAAGCTGTGAGCAAACAGACTTTAAAATTGCAAAAGTTGCTCGCTTTCTTAACATTCAAAGGCGAGGGAGGAAGTTTGTTTTCCTCTTACTTCACCAACGAACTCATCAGTCCTGATGATTGCAGACAAATTCGATGATGTTCCGAAAACTCAGAATAGACTTCTAAGTGAATTCTGCATCAGTTCTATTCCAAATCGAACATATTATTCGTTTTTTCCTTCTTGATCTTCAAATTTATGAAAAGTTTATATCAAAATTTCCACTCACTTATTGTAACGCAGCGTACATTTTTAATTAGGTGTAGAAAAATAGCCCTGATTCCAGTACATATTAGGAATTTAACAACTAAATACCAAATTAATAATCAACATTGTTAAGTTTTCCTGGAATTCCAAAGAACAATTAATTTTCGGAAACAAAAGTTTGAATTGTATGATAAACAACACAGTTGAAAACATTAAGGACTAAGGTCATCATTCTAATTATTTGAAGTTTCGTTTATTATTATTTAGTATTCGTTTACTATAAATTTTATCTCACAAGAACAGGGTCCATATAATTTAAAATGTAAGAAGAGATTTGAGTGTATAAATAAGTTTAATTTAATAAAAAGAAGAGAATCAGATATTCATAAATTGAATGAAGATTTTAGTTCGCAAAAGTGTTTCAGAATTGTATCAAATGGCGAAATCCCGGATGAGATAGCGCAAACCTTAGCTCTTGGAAACAAATTTGGCGTTTCATTCAATTCTAACAAATTCCCAGTGAAGAATTTTGTTTCAAACATTGAAAACTGTATAGAAAGCCATGAAGGTCAATTTCAAGGTCAAAATGAAGGTCACCATTATAATCCTCGTTGAAATTTACTTCAGAAATGACCTTCACCTTTTTTGAAAAATATTTCACCTGAGGAAATATCCAACCGTCCCGGGACTTTTTGGACACCCTGTATATATGCCGATATAAGTGACCCCGTGTCAGCCATATTGAAACCACCAGATGGCGAACGGTAAATTCAAATTGCCAATTAGCAAAGAAAACATCCACCGCGGGCAAAGAGGCGCTGCTGTATCAAAACAAACATGGCTGCCATGGGATTCGGCATGCATATGATTAGCATTATTTGTGTAGTAATATCTGTAAATTAACCATAGATTTTATTTAATGATTATGGCGATAATTCTATTCAATAATCACGTAATAACTATTTGAAAAAAAAAAACAGGAAATACATCATTAACGCTGAAATGCAGAGAGCGAACTAGTATTTGTTGATCAGTATCTTGAATCTTGAGTCGTTTTAACCATTCGGAACGTTTATTAGCAACAATACTTTCTCCAGAAAGATTTTTCACTGTAACCGTAAACTGCCAAACTTTGGTACTTTATGGAAACTCAAATTAGTGTTGATATTTTTTTGGAGTCACAATTGACCACACAGAACACAATGCCTTTGCAAGTATCTTTTCCCTTACTATGGTTTCAGAAGAATGTCATTTTTTTGAATTTACATTAACCTAATGAACTTCTCATGTACTTCTTATGATTAATTTGACATAAAATTAATTATTAGCGCGTTATTTGAGTGCAACAAGCATGTAAACAATGCTGCATGTATACCATAGGCAGCCATGTTGGTTAGTTCGCTAGATGGCCATCAGGTTTCGCATTGCAACTTTGAATTCCCAATACCTAATAAAGTGTACCGGTTGTAACAAAGTTAAAGTTGGAGAAACAGGCCGAAGATTTTAAAAAAAGGGTTTCCGAACACGGAAGGGATTGTGAACTTGGTAATTTGAAAACTAGTTTGTCCCAACGCTCTTGAAATTTCAACCATTACTTTCATTTCAATTTTAATAATATTAAAATCTTAGCAAGAGAAAACAATCCTTAAAAAAGACGAATCATGAAATTTATTTTTATAAACAAGTTTAGTAAAACTTTCATTAACCTCCAAACAGAAAAAATTAACATAAATCAAATGTATCAGTGTATTTTGCATTAATTGAGTTACTAAAAGTAATGTACACTTCCTCAATAATAATATGTGTTTTGGATTCATGAGCTTTGGCGCGCTTTTGCTCTCACTCGTGGATCAATGAAAATTTGACCTGTACATCGCATCGTCGTTCTATTGAGTATCGTCCATGTTATCAGTGTTAGTTCTCAGTTTTGATACGTTGTGTTTACAAAATGTCAGTTTGAGTTTAGAAATGTAACCTTATTGTTCATTTTGGAGCCTCTCCGATTTTTTCGAGGTTTCCAATTTTTACGATTTTTTAATCCTATCTTTTAATGTTTTGACGAATACTCAGTTTTTAAGAAAACGCAATGCTTTGCATTATTTTGACTACGATTTAATTTTTATGAATATGATTTGATTACGTATTGAATAAAGGTAACACAACATTTAGGTTTATCATGAAGTTGACAATAAAAAATCTTGTTTTTATAGAAAAAATTTGATTCAATTTCTCAGATTTTTCTAAAGAAGGCCCGCAAAGTGTGCCAAAACGTCAAGAACGTTGATTTTTATCGTTTTTATTTTTCAAATAAAGAAAACGATTGGAAACAATCAACATAGTTTTTTCTTATTCTTTTTACCATTTATTGGACCGTAAGACCGGAGGAAATGAAAACTGGATTAGGCATAAATATTTGTGATAAAAATAAAACATCAGATTGATAAGTGAGAAAGTGATATTACCAATATAATATCTATTTGGAATTTCAATAAAGAACGTAGACCATTTTGGATGAATTGAACGAAATGAAACGAGGAAGTCGGCAAGTTTGCAGGTGCAGTTTCAAATATAAGAGATTGAACCTCCGACTGTCTTGATCAGTGAATCTACGGGCACGTGCTATTTATAATTAACAGCATGAGACCTTTTCGTACGCGAGCGAAAAACGGGATATTTATTATCAGGGTGGCGATTAATCGCCAAAACCAGCACCGAGTCGAATGGTAATACCGCGGTCGTTTGTTACAGCTGCAAGAATATTTCTGCCATACCAGCAGATTGGACGATTTCAATGTCTAGACAATGCATTATGCATTCATTATGTAGGTACGAATAGACACAATTTATTGTCGAGGCGTCAATTGTTACATTCTCATCATTATGAGAAGGTATTGGTTTTAGGGAACGTTCACATATTACGTAACGCACTTTTCTTTTGTTTAAATAAAGCCGAAAATAAAAATGCCGGGATGCCAAAAGAGATGCAACAGTGTAAACAAAAGAAAAGTGCGTTTCGTAATATGTAAACGTTCCCTTATGTGAAAATCGACTTTCGCGGAATTTGTGAAATTTCCACGTGTTGAGACCTCCTGATTCTGAAAAAGTAGTTTTCGTCTGATTGCATTGAAAACGCGTCTTTTCGGTCGTGTTTGCCGGGCGCAAAATGACTCTTTTCGCCCTAGGGCGCAAAGTAATTGTCCGTCTCACGAACGAAAGAGTGGTGGTTAAAGCAGTCAGAGTGGTCAAAGTGGTCAAGCGGACATGGTGGTCAAAATTGTTAAGATGGTCAAAGCAGACAAAGTTGTGGTGGTAAAAAGCGGCCAAAGTCGTCAAGGTGGTCAAAAAGTCCAAAGCGGTCAAGGCGGTCAAAGCAGTTAAGGTGGTCAAAGCGGTCAAGGTGGTTAAAGTGGTCACAGCGAACAAAGTAGGAGGTGGACCCCCCTCGGTTCTGACCCGTTCATCTATAATACCATTATTTCAATAATTCCTAAATACAAAGGTACCAAATCTCATGTGATAAAGAAAGATCGAAAAGACTTGTTTTCAATATAATCGGTCGAAAAATAGTATGTTCAACTCGGGCACAAGGAATTCTACACCAAAAAAAGATCTACAAATCTGTTACGCCATTGATTATGTGCGCAGCACGAGACACGCGATGAGAATGTATTCGTTCAAATCGGAGAAGCTTTCACAAAAGAGAGTTCACAAATATCAAATTAAAGTAGTCGACATTTTGCTTTTAAGTTTCGAAAACTTAACATGCAATTACAGGGAAGTACAAAGGCCGAGCGCGTAGCGTAAGGTAAATTCATAAACGAGCGCGGAGCGCAAGGTGAGTTTATCATCGAGCACGTAGCGCGAGATTCGACAGACGCGCGCCGGGCAGATTTTTACATCCTTATCAGAGAGGGTATTAGATTTGTGTAAAATTTGACCCCCTACCCCCTTTTTTTTATCAAATGTCCACGTTTTGAAACCCCCTGAACCCAGACAAATGGTTTTTGCGAATGTGCCTGTCTGTATGACTTTCTCCCTGTCAGTCTGTATGGATGTATATTTGCCTGTGAGCGAGATAACTTACGAAAAAACGAATATATTATATTGGCCTTTGGTACACTCTTTCAGAGTCAAAAACTGAAGGTCAAGTTCGTTAGTCAGCTATTTTGGATGGAAACTCAAAAAGTTGGAGCATTTTGAAAATTTCCGAGACTATTCCAAGTACGGCTTTCTTTAGTAAACAATAAGTGAAACAATTTATTCCCATGATTTTTTTTGACAAAAACAAAAATGTCAGAGTTACGGCATTTTGAAAATTCAAAAATATAGACAAAAATGAAGGTTCTTTAACAAACAACGTAAGATATGAAAATAGGTTAGAAAAAAAATGTTTCTTTTTGGATGCCTCACAAAACGATGCTCACAACTTTTCGAATTTCTTCAAAAAATCGAAAATTCAAATTCTGGTCACAAGAAAGAAAAGATGGAGAATAGAAAATTTCATTTTTTGGTCGAACTATACAAGGTACGGCAAAACATAAATGAACAAAAAATGTGCATCAAAAAAAGATCAACAAATTTGGTAAAGTTTACTTTCTTATAGGACAAGTAGTTTCTGCTTCATGCTTAAAAAACCATATTAAAAATGAAAAAACTTGATGTTTGGATAATTAGCTAAGACAGAAGGTTGATAGAGAAAGCTTGTTCACCCGAAAAATATCTATTAATTTGTTACAATTTTTCCGTTTCGGACAAATAATAAAATTATTGAGTGCGCAGCATGAGACACGCGATGAGAATGTATTCGTTAAAGCCGGATAAGCTTAAGCAAAAGAGAAATCACAATTAATAAATTGAAAAAGTCGCCATTTTGCTTTCGAGTTTCAAAAGTTCTATATGAAAATGTAGGGAAGTACAAAGACCGAGCGCAAAGCGCGAGATCCGACCGACGCGCGACCTAGGCGCTCAAACTAGCGAGCCGCGCGCGATGAGAATGTGCCCGCGCGGCGGACAGGATTCTTTATCCTGAATTTATGTTGTCACTACTGCGTAAACCACGAACTAGAATATAGATAATATCTATTTTCTATTTGGTAGTTTACGCAGTAGTGCCAAGTTAAATTCGGTTTAAAAAAATGTATTGAGACGTGCCTGATTTTTTCAAGCGAAGAGCAACATCTCTGTTTCTTCGTCCCAACCGACAATATGAGAATTCTTTTTCAATTCCCGGTTTTCCGGTTTCTCCAGGTTAGTTGACAGACTCCCTCTCTCTTTTGCTCGAAATCTCAAGTCCAAATTCAAATTCAAAATTGTTTACCCGAAAATTATGTGGAAGAATTTTTGACTCGCATACAGAAGAAGAGAGAAGAACGAAAATAATTGTAAAATAACCCAAGTTCGTGTTGATCTTGAACTCTGCGTTAGGGCGAGGTTGGAAGATTAAAGTTCGCCATTGGAGTATTCGGCACTCGTCCTCGTTAGTTGAATTCCGGGATGTCTGTTCGCAACCCAGAGGAACAAAATGAGTAGGGAGTGCTGAAAAAAATTCCCGAGGACCAAAGACAGAAGCCAAAACGGCTACACTAGTACAAGTACATACATCTCGACTCATAGCAGCCCAGGTATCCAACTTCTATGAGAAGAGGAGTGAGAGAGAACGCCATTGTACTAATTCACGTCACTAATGTGGAGAGTTTCTAAAGAACGACCAAACAATAGAACTACTCTCTCCGGATACCTCTTCCTCTCTTCCTCTCTCTTTCTCTCTGCTCTGCTCTGCTCTGCTCTAGTGACTACACCCTCACGTACGTACTTATACGAGTGCAAATTCAAGCGGCTACGTGAGGGTGTGAGTTTATTGCTCACGTGTGTTCGACCGTGACTTTGTCAACCCCTGTTACGAAAACGACGCGACGAACCGGTAGATACTATACGTGCTACAGGAATATAAAAGGAGGAAAAAAGATTCAACAAGGAGGGTTGAAAGGGTGGATCGGAAGATTGTAAGAGGGGAGAGAGGGAGATAAAGAGTGATACTTGAGGAGGGAAATTGACGAGAGCGAGAGAAGGAAAATGAAGAGAGCGAGAAAAGGAAAATGGAAGAGGGGGAGAGGGGAAGAGAAGAGAGGAGAGGAAAATGTCTGACATTAGCCAATTACATGAGCTACACGAGTCCATGGCATACAACGATAGAGAAAAGACATTTGGTAGAATGAACATTGACGACTTCCAGGAGATTGAACATCATTTTTACTCGTTACACTTTTATGCTAATTTCAATTTTTAACTGGTTCATCAACCAAATTAAATAGCGTATAGAGGAAATAGAGGTTCGGTAACAGGAATACCCTCATTCAGTCCTTTAAACATTTGAAAGAGCTTTCAAATACACTTTGAAATGCTGATTCTCGGTAGTACGACAAATTAGGTATCGTTTTCAGTTGTAACATCCTCAAGTCATGAAAATAAACAAAAAATAAGTGTTTTTATTGTTTAAAAGTGAGGTGCAACAGCTTTTAGACTAATGATTTTCCGTTACCAGAGTGGTAACAGAAAATTCATAACATTATGAATCTTTAACTGGAACAGATAACTTCAAAACCAGAAAAGTCATTTTCAAATAGAATAATGAATAATTAACTGGAACACTTCAATTTCAACCATGAAGGTAAATATGCAAACAAGAAGATTTATTTTCAAATAGAAAGATAGCTTTCTCACAAAAAAACCAGGTTTCAACCGAATAGTCAAATTTCGAACTGAAAAATAATTATTTTCAACCAAAAATGAAACAGTAACATTTTTAGTTTTGAAAAACCAATTTCAAACCAAACATAAGAATTTTCAACTAAACTAAAGCATCTTCAACCGAAAGAGTTGAATTTTTAAACAGATTAATTAATTTTACTAAAAAACATCAATTGTCAACCAAAATTTAAGTACTCAAATTTAAGGCTGGAAAAGATTGATGTTTAACCGAACAAATGAATTTCCAACTACAACTATGGAATTTTCAATTCCAATAAGTTGAATTATCGGTTGAAAAAACTAATTTCAACGAAGAAAACTAACTTTCAACAAAAGAAGAATCAATTTTCAGACAATATGGTACATTTGCAGACAAAACAGTGAATTGAAAAAAAACTGCAAATCTTCAACTGTAGTAGTTGAATTATTCATCAGAAAGACGTATTTTTTTACCTGGAATGAAATAGAATAGTTGAATTTTTGACCAGCTATTTATTTTTAACCATAGAAACTAAACTTTTCCACAAAAAGATTTTTCAACTAAAATAAAAAATATTCAAGTGTATAATAACTTGAATATTGTTAAACATAAAGAAGAATTTAAGAAAAAAAAAGAACTGACTTTCGAAGAAAAAGATAATTTTCCACCGAAAAATAGATTTTTGAACAAAATATGGGAATTTCAAATAAAATTCATGAATTTTCAATTCAAAAAGACAAATTTTCATGCAAATTGTATAATTTCGGAGTAGACAAGATTAATTTTCCACTAAAAATTAAACAGTTAAATTTTTAGTTGATTAAATAGATTCCTAATGGAACTGAAGAATATTAAGGTTAAAAGATGAATCATCAAGTGGAGTAGCTGTATTCTATTCCAAAAAGATTCATTTTTACAAGAAAGACGAATTTTCCTTAAAGTATATAAGTTCTCAGAGGAATAATTTAATTTTGGAATGAAAAATCAACGTTCAACTAAATACTTGAATTTTTCCGAAAAAAAGAATAAATTATTTTTAACAAATTTTGGCAAATTTTGAATCGAAATAATGCACCTTCAACAAAAAAATTTACTTTCCAACGGAAGAGTTTAACTGGTAGTTGTTTTTTTCAATAAAAAAGGATGAATAATCATTCACAAATATTTCTTCTTCAAAATACTACTTGTACCCTAAAAACTGCCTGAAGTACTTTCTTCACTTGAAATTGAGAAGAGGAGTTTTTCAAATTGTGACGAATTTTAAATTGGAAGAGCGATTTTTTTAAATTCCTCTCTCCTAAATCCGAATTATAATTATTTCGAAAAATCCCCGTCGCATTTAAAAAATGCCATGTCCTAAGTAAAATTTTAGTTCTTCACGGTAAAAAAAAAAAAAATTATTTTCCAAACTTCCCTGTCTCAAGTCATATTAATGAGGAGAATACAAATAAAACGTGATAAATACATTTATCTGAAAAAATAGAGAAAACAATTCTCTCTGTCTGTTTGGGCTATAATCAATTCGATTATCAAACTTAAGTTAGCGAAAAAAAACTCACAGAGGAACAAATTTGCGAAAGGTTTCTCTTATACATCATGGGAAAAAAGTATTAAAAAATTCTTTTTCTCATAAAGTATAGATAATTTTGAAAAGTTTTAGAATCAGACTAAATGAACGTTACATTCTTCAAATCAAATGATATGAGATCTCTTCTTGATTTTAATATAAAAATAAAGCGGTTATTTCTCGTATTTTACGGTGAAATTTCTATTTGTCTAGGTTAAGTCAAGTAAATTCCCGGTTTTTTAATTATATTCACGGTCATTTCCCGGTCGTTCCCTGGTCTTTCCCGGTCAAGTCGCCATCCTTACAAAATATGATTTCCTTGCGCAGGCTGCGTGTTTTCGCACAGCAATGTAGGAATTTCTTGGTGGTGGAGCCTAGGTCGACAAGAAGCACTTCAACGGAGTATGCGCATGCGCATTCAGAATTTCACCTCACGCGCACTGTTCTGTGTGATGCTTGTCCCTCCAAAGTAACCTCAAAAATACGACCTAAGTTCACGAAAGAGCTCAAAAAGAATCCTTCAAGTACATAAAATACCGTGTGCAATGGCTGCGTAGTCTTTTAACTGCCATGGTGCACAACACCTTATTCTGTATGTGGCAGCATCTGTCTGTGTATATACGAGTTGCACAGTGCATGTTTTTGAGGAAATTTGAAACGCAAAAGGAATTCTACGACGAACCTCGATAGTGATGATCAATCAGTCTTTATGAGGGAAAAAACAAATGAATTTTCACAAGAAAAGGACAGTCGGTGAAGGAAAGCATAAAACAATATGGCGGCAGAGTGAAAGATTGCTAGTTGACGTCAGTAGCGGAAGCGTCTTGTTTTTCTTTCTTCTGCCCTTCCATGCCACTCGAGTCAAATAAAAACTCCTGAGCTTCCGAAAGCAGCGATTCGTATGCAACTGGATGCTGAGCAATTGATTTTATTCGATTCCGCAATACATATTCATCCGAATGGAGTCTTGGCAGAGGATCACAACGAATGGTAGAACGTATAAATAGATGATGGTAGAATCACAGAAGATTGTTCTCCTAACAGGAAGGCGATTCGGCGGTCGATTTTAAATTCCCGGTCATTTTTTGGTTCTTCACGGTCAAGCTTTTCAATTTTCCCGGTAAAGTAGAAGTAACGTATTTATATTTAATGCAAAACGCAAACATTTATTTTTATCCATGACGTTCATTCTAAACACTCTTTAACACAACAGATCAAACATTGCAAAATAAATCAAGTCTGAAAAGAATACTCAAGTTCTCAACGAAAAAATATCATTTTTTCCTACGAAAATTGAAACAGTTAAACTAACAATAAGAAAAAACCAATTAACGATAACAAAAAAAACGATTTTCAACAAAACATTTCATTTTTCAATAAATATTATAACTTTTCAAATAACATTATCAATCTTAAACCACAATAGGTAAATTTCAAACCAAGAAGATAAATTTTCAACTAAAAAGATAAATATTTAACTGCAACACTTCAATTTTCAACTATAAAGGTGAATATTCAAACATGAAGATTAATTTTCAAATAGAAAGAATAATTTTCTAAGCCAAAATACAATGTTACAACAAAATAGACGAATTTCGAACTCAGAAAATAATTGTCTTTAACCAAAAATGGTCAAAGAAAATTTGAATACTCGCATTTCACATCGAAAAAAATAGATGTTCAACTAAAAAAAATGAATTCTTGACTGAAGCTATGGAATTTTCAGTTGGAATAATGTCCTGAAAGTTCTGAACGTTCAAACGAACGAAATATTTTTTCGTAATTCTATTTTACCTACAAATGTTGTTTCAACTACAATTATAAATAATACATTTGAAGTTCCTTTTGTAATGAACTATTTACAAGGGGAATGAATAAATAATTCAGCACTATTTCTAGTTTCCAAAAACATCAAAAAGTTGTTTCGTTCATTTGAACGTTCACAACTTGAAGCTTATTTGGAATAAGTTAAGTTTTCAATTGAAAAAAAAATACTTGGAACGAAAATAACTAAATTTCAAAACAAAAAAATAATAACTTTCAAACAAATTAATAGATTTTCACACAAAATGATGAAGCATCGAATAAATAGTTCAATTTTCGACAAAAATTTAATTTTGAAGCAAACATAAGATTTTCAATTAGATGAATGTTCGACTAAATGAAAGATTTCTGACTGCATAACTTGAACTGTCGACCGTAAAGAAGAATTTTTGAAGAAGAATATCAACTCTTTCAATTCAAAATGACAAATTTTCGGCAAATCGTCGAATTTTAAACTGGAAAAGATCAATTTTCCACTAAAAATGAAACGGTTAAATTTCCAGTTGAAGTAATAGATTTTCAACCAAACCGATGAATCTCCAGGTATAATGATAAATCTTCAACGGGAATAGTTGTATTTTAATCAAGAAGATGAATTTCGTACCATAAAGATTGATTTTCTACAAAAAAAGGCAAGTTTCCCACGAAGTACATAAATCCTCAAAAGGATAAATTATTTTCCAAATTCAAAAATCAATGTTGAACTTAAATACTTGAACTTTCACAAAAAAAAAGATAAATTGATTTTTAACAAAACGTGGTTGCAATTTCATGAGACTGAAGTTTGCAACGTTCATGGTAAACGAAAAATCCTAAATATTCTCACCTCAAATTTAACGCACGGATTTAGTAGATTTTAATACCAAATAACTGTAAAAAAAGTTTCATTCCCCAAGATGCCGGGGAAAGCATTCAATTTCAACCCCTAAGTGTCAAAAATCGATTAAAAATTCTAAAATCTGTCCAAAGCTCCTTAACCTAAAATTTTGGACATGGATTTTGTAGCTCTTGATGGCGAATGATTGCAAAAAAAGTTTCATCCCCCTATCTGCCGGGGAAGGCTGTCATTCTCAACCCCCAAGATTATCAAGAATCGGAAAAAAATTCCAAAACGTGTTCAAAGCTTCTTAACTAATATTTGAAACATGGATTTTGTAGATTTTGATGTTAAAGAACTGTTAAAAAAAACTTTAACCCCTCAGCTTTCGGGAAAAATAGTCAATAATTAGGGGTTGAAAATGACTGCTTTCCCCGGCAGTTAGGGGGATGAAACTTTCTCACAGTTATTTACCACCAAAATCCACAAAATCTTTGTTTAATATTTTAGGTAAGAAGCTTCAAACACGTTTGAGAATTCTTTTCACGATTTTTGATATTTTTGGGGGTTCGAAATGACAGCCTTCCCCGGCAGATAGGGGGATGAAACTTTTTTTGCAAATATTTACCAGAAAATCTACAAAATCCATCTTTAAAATTGTAGGTATGAAGCTTTGAAAACATTTTAGAACTTTTAGTCGATTTTTGACACTGAGGGGTTGAAATCGACTGCTTTCCCCGGGAACTGGGGGGATGAAACATTTTTTACAGTTATTTGGCATCAAAATCTACTAAATACATGCGTTAGATTTTAGGCAAGAACATTTTCGATATTGAATGGAAATAATGCAACTTTAACAAGAAAATTTTATTTTCAACAATCAAGTTTAAATTTTAAACAAAGAAGTTGATTTTTCAACTACAAAAGGATGAATTCTCAATGAACAATGTGAACAAGCTTTCAATCAGAAATATTTCTTCTTCGGAATAGTACTTCTACTCCAAAGACTGCTTGAAGTACTTTCTTTATATAAAATTAAGTAGAGGGAACTTTAAAATTGTGACGAATTTCAAATTGAAGGAACAATTTATTAAAATTCCTTTTATCTAAATCCGAATTATAATTAGTTTAAGATGTTCCCGTTCCATGTAAAAAATTACCTGTTCCAAGGGAAATTATACTTCTTCACTGAAACTCCCTGCCCTGGAAAAAACTGTAATTAGTTTCTGAAATTTCCTGTCCCAAGTCAGATAAATGAGGAAAATCATATAAAACGTGATAAATACAGTTTTCGAAAAAATGTAGGTAATTATTTTCCTGTATGCTTGGGCTATCATCTATTCGATTATCGAATTTGAGTCAGCCAAAAAAATATCACAGAGCAACAAATTTGGAAAACGTATTTCTTATGATAGAAAGAGAATTCTTCCTCTCATTACGTATAGATATATTTTAATACTTCGAGAACCAGATTAAAGGAACGTTATTTATCGTATTTTTTCGGTAGGATTGTTAATAGTCTAGATTGAGTCAAATAAACTCTCGGTTTTTTATTGAATGCACGGTCATTACCCGGTTTTTCCCCGGTCAATAAAATTCACGGTCATTTCCCGGTTTCCCAGTCAAGTCGCCACCCTGTCTCTAAAAATTAAACAAGCATCACAAAAGTAATGCATATAATAAACTAGATTCAAAATCAAGAGATCTTAAACCAAGAGATTTGAGAAAACGCTTACAAAAGTGGATGAAACGAAACTCGGTTTGACATATCACAAACGAGATTGAGAATGAATTAGTCACATCAAATTGCTTCACCCGCAAATCTGCGGAAAATGTGCAGGCGTTTGTAGACGTAGAGTGGTTAAATTTGAGGTTCCAGGAGCTGTAGAGAAGCACACTAATGATAATGAGGGGTAAGCGAGGCTTTCGTTTTAACGCAATTGTCGGCTCTTTCTGCTTTGAAAATATGCATCCAAAGTAGAACCGCCATATTAATATCCAGAGCGGAAATATGAGCTTTCCGAATGACTCTCTTCTGTGGGTTGTAACTGTTCGGACGTATATGATCCTTTAGACCTTAGCAAATGATACTGCCGTACAACGGAAGAACATACGTAAGTGATATATGGAGGATAGCACAGGCTTACCAATAAATAGGGCGATGTAGCACAAAGAACTTTTATCAATATTCTACTGCAAATACATGCACATACCCCACTTTTGAAAGTAAAAGCAGTATCGCACTTTATAAGGCAACATCACACTATATCCCAAGATTTATCTTCTCAGCCCAAAAGGGTGACAACGAGTTGCAAGCCTTTGTTGTACAATTATACAATCTACACATTTCAGTGGAAAAACAATGTTTTCTGTAGGATACTGTGAATGTAGTTTTAATTTTCAATCAAGTAGTTGTATAGTTGTTAACAATTACCAACTGTTTTTCAATTGTGCAACCCTTCGGAGCAGGCATGCTAAAAGCTGAAATTTAGACATGACTTAATTATAAGGTTTGTAACAAAAATGTTATTATCAATTAATGAATTTCCTCCTTCCTAGTAGTAAGAAACTACCTAGCTTGTTCATTCTGGTGAGGATGTGTTTTTCTTTTATGTGTAATATGTGTGTTTCATAAGGCAGTTTGCAAGGTAGGCACGGAAGTTATTCTGCTTCATCATCCATCCTTAATTCCAAAGCCTTTTTCGTACAACAATCTGATATACATGAGGATTATGCGCATCTGTGTACAGATTTTGACTCATTAGCTTGTAACACTTTTTATATTTTCTTTACGATTGATACAGAGAAGTGTTAATTTCTTTCAATATCAACAAAGTAATAAACAACCAGAATTATTGTTTTAAAATTTAAATTCATTTGCAGAAGAATATAGATTTTCAAATAAAAAGATAATAATATCTAATTGGAGCACTTCAATTTTCAACCATGAAAGTGAATATTCAAACAAGAAGAATCATTTTCAAATAGAAAGAAAAATTTTCTAAGATAAAGTACAATGTTTCAACAAAATAGTCGAATTTCGAACACAAAAAATAAATATTTTCAACCAAAAATGGAACCGTAACATTTTTAGTTTAAAAAACCAATTTCAAACGAAGCATAAAATTTGTATACTAAAACAAAGAATATTCAACTGGAGGAGTTGAGTTTGCAGACAGATAAATTAACGTATACTTTTACTTTTACTTTTACTTTTTCAACGAAAATTTGAATATTCAAATTTTAAATTGAAAAAATGGATGTTTAACTGAAAAAATACATTTTCAATTTGAACTATGGATTTTTCAATTGGAATGAGTTAAATTTTCAGTCAAAAAAAAAAAATTACTTATAACAAAAAAACTAACTTTCAGCAAACAAAAAAAATAACTTTTAAATAAATTATTACATTTTTACACCAAACGATGAAGAATCAAATGAAATTGTACATGTTTAGCTGAAGTAATTGGATTTTAAACCAGAAAGATAAATATTTGACTGAAATGATGAACCTTCAACTAAAATAGTTCAATTTTTAACAAGAATTCATTTTCAACGATAAAATACAATGTTTTAACAAATTGGTTCAAATTTGAACCATGAAATAAAAATTTCCAAACAAAAATGGAGTTTTCAAACTGATGAACGTTCGACTTAAATGAAAAATGTTATAAACTTGAATTGTTAGGCGTAAAGAAGGATTTTCGAAGACGAATATTAACTTCCGAAGAAAACGTAATTTCCTACCAAAAAGTCGATTTTTCAACAAAATATGTAAAGTTTCCATGAAATAATTGAATTCTCAATTCAAAAAGACGAATTGTCACCAAATTGTTGAATTTTGAACTAAAATAGTTCAATTTGCTAAAAAAAATTAATTTTCAACGATAAAATACAATTTCTCAACAAATTGGTTCAAATTTGAACAATGAAAATAAAAATTTACGAACAAAAATGGAATAGTGACATTTTTGGCTTGAAAAATCAATGTTGAACCAAGCATAAGAGTTTTCAACCTGATGAATGTTCGAATAAAATGAAAAATGTTATAAACTTGAATTGTTAAGCGTAAAGGAGAATTTTTGAAAAAGAATATTAACTTCCGAAGGAAAAGATAATTTCCTACCAAAAAAAATCGATTTTTCAACTAAATATGTGAAGGTGCCACGAAATAATTGAATTTTTAATTCAAAATGACGAATTTTCGCCGAATTGTTGAATTTCAAACTAGAAAAGATCAATTTTCCACTAAAAACGGAACAGTTAAGTTTTCAGTTGAAGAAATTGATTTTCAACCAAACCGATGGATTTTCTGGTAGTATAATGATAAATCCTCAACGGAAATAGATGTATTTTAATCAAAAAGATGAATTCTAAACGATAAAAATTAATTTTCTTTTAAAAGGCAAATTTTCCACGAAGTACATAAATTATCAAAGAAATAGTTTAATTTCCAAATCCAAAAGTAAATATTCACCTTAATACTTGAATTTTCACCAAAAAAAGATGGATTGATTTTTAACAAAGGATTTACAATTTCAACCAGAGATGAATTTTGAATCGAAATAGTGTAACTTTAACAAAGAAATTCGACTTTGAACAAACAAAATTAAATTCTGAACAAGTAGTTGGTTTTTCAACAAAAAAAAAAGATAAATTTTCAATGATCAATGAAAAATAGTTTTCTATCATAATTCAGAAATATTTCTTCTTCGGAAGTGATTCTACTCTAAAGACTCCTTGAAGTACTTTCTTTATTTAAAATGAAGTAGAGGAAACTTTTAAACTGTGAGGAATTTTGAATTGGAGGAAGGATTTTCAAAATTCCTTTCTTCTTAATCCGAATTATAATTAGTTTAAAATGTTTCCGTTCCATGTGAAAAATTCCTTTTTCTACGTGAAATTAAACTTCTTCACTAAAACTCCCTGCGTTAAAATAAAAACTATAATTATTTTCTGAAATTCCCTATCCCAAGTCAGATATATGAAAAAAGCAAATAAAACGTGATAAACATATATTTTTTCAAACAATCAGGGTAATATTCATTCCTGTATGTTTGGGCTATCATCAATTCGATTATCAAATTTGAGTCAGCTAGAAAAATCTCACAGAGCAACAAATTTGCAAAACCTTTTTCTTATAATGGAAAAAAAATTCTTCCTCTCATGAAGTATTTTGTATTTCGTATTTTGAGTATTTTGAGGATTAGATTAAGGGAACGTTACATTTTCTAGATGTCTAGGTTGATTCAAGTAAATTCCCGGTTTCCTATAGGAATTCCCGGACATTTCCCGGGTTTTTCCCGGACAAGTCGCCACCCTGCGATTCGATATTCACTTGCAATTATCGACGCAACGACCTCTACTAAATTACCTCACATGTTAACTAATCACTTATAATTCTGGAGTCATCGTGAAATCCATCAAGAACAAGGCTTAAGTACTCTATCGAATTAATATCGATCGTGCTAATTACACTTAAATATTTCGATTTGCATATTGTATAAATATCAAAAACACGTTCAAAAAACCGATTGATGCGTTTACTCAGAACTTCACTGTGGATCGTGTCCCCCGAAATAATTCAGAGGTCACATCGCGAAATTTCAATGCAGTGTAATCAATATGCAGCATTCGATTAGACTTCGATTGTAAAATACTTGGCCAAGGACGTGTTGCCTAACTGCACGACCTACGAGTGCCTATAAACATATATATTTATCAAACAACCTTCTAAGATGGTAAACATACGAAGAAGTCACTGCAATGCATTATTATCAATCTATGCACGTATCATGAAAGACAATGGAATCAGTATAAAAGACAGTCGAAACAGGGTTCCAACATCATTCAATCATCCACCAGCTCAAGAAGCAACTCAAACCTACCAACATTATCAACATGAAGTGCATCGCAGTAAGTTAAATATTTTGTATTTCAAAACTTTTTGAGAATTTCATACCATTTGATTAGATAATTGAGCGAAATTTAAAACATAAATTGGATCAGATGAACATCATATTCATGTTTTCTGGCGGATATAACAATTTTGATGGATAAATGTTGTAAATAGAAGGCATTTGCACAAAATAGTACTATTTTCATGTGAATTTTGGAATTTTGTTGAATATCTTGGTACTAATATTTTTCTCTGAAGTGTTAATTACTGATTACTCGTTACCAGCGGATATTTGAAATGAGTTTGGAATATAACTTAAGTGCACCATTCTTCAATAATTGTACAAGCAAGATCATATTAACATTTAATGTTCTAAAAGTACTACACGGAAAAAAATAATCCACAGAAAAGTCACGAACTTGTAGCTAGGTCTCGGATACAAGAAAAAATTATGAAATA
>WSXT02206360.1:0-18203 GCA_011762715.2 Neuroterus valhalla
GACGCGCGCCCTAGGCGCGCTCAAACTTGCGAGCGAAGCGAGCCGCGCGCCGAGCGCGCGATGAGAATGTGCCCGCGCAGCGGGCAGATTTTTTTTTGTTATGATTGCCATAAAGATTTCCAGTGAATGAGAAATTGCATTACTCAGCCAAATTATGCGAGATATTATTCTCAAGGGGAGTATTGTAATGCGGATGTGTTTCTTAAGGTCAATAGAGCTTTAGGTAAAATTATTTGGAGCTTTTACCAAATAAAAATGAAAGCAAAATTGATAATATTTTGAAAAGTGCGTTGTTGAAAATAGAACGTGTTCCAACGATTTTTTCCAATTTGAAAATTTTTGACGGGTGACGCAAGCCCTGAAACAAGAATAATAGACATATGTCCTCTACCTAAGATTGAGCTACACATTTTTGTATGGATGATTTCTTCAAAGAACGCTTTGTTTTTGTTTTCTTCGTGAAAAATCATATTAGAATCAGAAAAATTAAATTTCTTGAAGAAAGTGAGAACGGGAGACAAAAATCAAGAATAAGCAAAAATGGTATCTTGAAAAAAGACCTAAGAACTAGGTATAAGCTTTTCTTACAGAGAAAGATTGAACATGAATAAACAAACTTATTGGATGAACGACATAAGGTACGGTAAAAGTTTTGTTAAGCGTAAGAACGAAGAGAGAGAAAATGCGTGCGGAATGTTTGGCTAATCAGTAAGCCAGAGACCGGGAATCGAGAAGCACCTCGATCATGTACGGAATCGTGTTTTGGAATTAGTTGCGATAAAGCTAAAATTTACTTATACTCTGAGTGATTAATTAAGTGTATAAAGAAACTATCACTATGTCCATTGAATTTCAAATTGTCGCTAATAAAATTGTTATTTTTTCAATGAAAAGGGAAACCTGTGTTCAAAACCTCCTTACACTTTACAATAAATGTTCCGTTAACAAGAAAAGGGCGAGAAACGAACAGGACTATTTAACATTTGGGGGCTCGTCCGGGATTTTTTTTTGTTTTTTTGTGATTCACGGGATACTAAAAACAGTGTTTAAAAGTGTTGAGAAAACGAAATTAGAGAATTTCGAATATTGTGGATACAAATGCGTGGAAAATAGCGCAAACTGTGTTTGCCCAATGCCTCGTCGCAACCTGCTTTAGTGGTTCTCTCTCTACTCCATATCGATCGGCCAGAAGCTAATTTTAAACATTTTGAAGCAAGCTAGCCTTCTTATCTAATATGCGATAATACTCATTCATGAGTTATCCTGTTCTATTGATCTCTCTTTCTGACCGAAATTCTTGTCAACCTCTCGACAACACTTCCTTCAAGGAGAACCAGCTCACGTCAACAAAACCACGAGGCGCAACTATCTGACAGCTTCAAACCAGATGTCCAACAGGAGCAAAGATAAGTCCATGCTTGCAGTTTGGACCTTCTTCATTTCGTCTCGAGCATTGTAAACCTAACGCTTCATGATTTATATTGCAATGGTCATCGGTAGGATTAATTACTCACAGTTCAAAGGTAATTACATTGCTGTGCAATCAACCTCGTATTATCATATAATATTGATACTATAAACATAATATTGTTGAGAGAAAAATGGAAGGCTTACTCTCTGAGTTGTCAGGGATGTCTCAGTCTATTCGAAAGACTGAAACTAACTTTACATCTGCAGATTAAATCTTTAACTACTTCAGCAGAACGCGAAAAACTGGAGTATTTTTCTGGGAGTAAATTTCTTTTGGTCTCAGACATGTATTTAAGTGCTTATGATTTTCTAATCCATCAAATTGATATAGTCACTCCGGAACTCGCTGCTTCTGAAAGTTTAAATCCGTCGCAATTTATCCGACATGACTCTGTATCGGTCAAACTTCCTCAAATTGAGCTGCCAGAATTCTCTGGAGAATATAAACACTGCGAAAATGTTAGAGACTTGTTTGATTCTCTCATTAATTAGAATGATTCCTTATCTAATGTTACTAGACCGCACTATTTGAAGACGTCATTAAAGGCTGACGCTGAGAATTCAGTGAAACTTGTTGTTATTTCCGAAGCCAACTTTGTGGCAACTTAGGAGTCGCTGAAGGCTAGGTACGGCAATAAAAGAGCACTCATTACGGCTCATTCACAAGAATGCATAAATTTGCCTAATGTATCTAGAAACGCTCTAGAAGATTTGAAAAGATTGCGCGATACTAAAAATGAGTCTCTGGCGGCTCTCAAGAACCTAAAGCGCGCTACTGACTCGTGGAGTGACTGACTAGTATTCCTAATAACTAATAAGCTAGACATTAGTTCCTTGGAAGAATGAGAAATGCAAATTGTTGCTGAAACTGATTACCCAACTTATAAAGATCTAGATTCGTTCTTAGAAAAGCGCATTCGCGTCCTCGAAGCTATTCAAGCTTCGAAAGTTGATTCTATTTCCCATGAGAGGAGTAAATCTTCAACGCAATCAGGAGTCAAAAGCCACAATGCATCTTCTATTTCAAAATGTTTGTTTTGCAGAGAAAATCATTCGCTTTCTAGATGTAGACTTCAGAGCATCGCCTACTGAAAAAAGAAGAGAATTCACATTTCAAAAACATGCATGCTCAAATTGTTTATCTCTAGGTCATTGATCTCAGCAATGCTCTAGCAAATACACTTTTGCGAAATTCCATCGGAAACATAATACTCTTCTTCACTTTGACAATAGAAACCTTACGTCTGACTCGGCAACTCCCACACAGGAAGTAATTCAATTCACTTGAACAATGCTCAAAGTTTACCCACACCTCAAACAAGCTAAAATGAACAAGTAAATAATGATCAGCCCATAATAAGGGGGTTGCATCACGTCCTTCAGAATAATAAATCTGTTTGTCTTTTAAATAATTACGATTGGTTACCACGTTCCACCTTACTTGCAACATCAGTTATTGAGTTGGAATCAAACAATGGCAGAGGCAAAAGTTTCCGAGTATTGATGGATCAAGGATCCGAATGCAGTTTTCTTCCCGCAAGAGTTTTAGAAATATTACGTCCTACTCACCATAAAATTAATACTCAAGTTTATGGTGAAGGTAGAGAATACATCGGCACCGCTAAAAGGCTAGCTCAAGTATGATTACATCCTAAAGAGTCTAAACAGACGCCTTTTTCACTACAAGCCCTCGTCTTGTTCAATTTGAATTCATCTAGCACGTTTGTAAACCAAACCTGAGCTTCACACAGGATACTCTGCTTTCATGAAAGAATACAAACAATGAACCATATGGAATTGGTTAACGATTTAACTGAGCTGGATTCTTCTCAGACTGTATACCTGCCTCATCATCATATCATTAGAGATAGCAGTTCCACAACTCATTTACGTGTAGTATCCAACGCCTCAAGCCCACATCTAATGGCTTCTCTCTAAACTCGCATTTGCATGTAGGTCCAAAATTATTGACAGACTTGGTTCCAATAATTTTCCGTTGGCGCATGCTGCAATTTGTTTTTATAGCCGACGTTGAAAAAATGTTCCGGCAGATTAAAATTGATCCACGCGACTATGATTAGTAGCGCATATTATGGAATTCACCAGGAGGTAAATTAGAAGCCTGGCGATTGACCATCGTCACATGTGGAACATCATGTGACGCACGGGTTTCGCAGATGATGGAACTAGGAGTTTCACCTTAGAAAGTTGGCCTCGAATAATGAATCGTTGTTATCTGATTGTCCGGAAGGCGATCACGAGAGAGCTTTCAATTTTTCTGCGGGGGAGGATATACAGCTGAAAGTTCTTGGATTACATTGGGATCCAACGTCTGATAATTTTAAAATTCGAGTATAGAATCCAAATATTGATCAATCTTCAGAAAGAAAATTACTATCGGTTATCGCTCAATTGTACGACCCGTTTGGATGGCTTCCACCCGTTATAGTCGTAGCAAACGGATGATTCAGGAACTATGGATTCATAAACTGGGTTGGGATGATCCACTTCCTGACGATTTAACTAAACACTGGAACGACTTTTATAGTCGACTAAACAAATTAGAAGAGATCCAAATTTTCAAGATGGACAGGTCATTCAAAAACTAGCTTAGGGTATGAATCGCATGGGTTTTCTGATGCTTCGGCGAGAGCATACTCCGCTGTAGCATATCTCCGCATTCTTCAGGATAGTGGTGAGATACAAGTATTTTTATTATTTACTAAGACAAAAGTAGCACCAATCCTACTAGTCACTATACCGAGATTAGAGCTATGTGGTGTTCAATTACTCGCAAAGATTTTACGCTATATTATAGATGTTATGGGGTTTCAGAGTGCACCATTATATTATCACTCAGATTCAACTATAGTTCTAGCCTGGCTAAGCAAACATCCTACAACTTGGAAGACTTACATTTCCAATCGAGTATCTCAAATTCAGAATTTGATTCCAAGAGCTAAGTGGAGATATGTTCCACCTGGGGACAATCCAGCTGACTGCTCTTCGAGGGCTCTTTTGCCAGAACAGGTACTGAATCACCCCTTGTGGTGGCGAGGACCACCTTGGTTATCTCGTAATTCAGTTTAGAAAAAACAGGACCCCTTAAAGCACAATTCGTGCATCATGTAGTGAGGGTAAATGAAATTTTAGTAGATATGGTCACTAAATCAACTTCTTGGTCCAAATTATTTAGAGTCACAGCATTTTGTTTGCGTTTTATCAAGGCTTTTTGTACTAAATGGGGAAGACATTTGGATTCTCAGGAGAAACATCAGTCTCTTTCGCTCGAGATTTCCGAAATAATTCGAGCTTCGTTGTTTTGAATACTGCATTTACAAAATATCGCTTTTGCAAATGAAATTCACTTTTTAAAAAAGCGAGAACCATTCGGTTCTAATTCGCCCTTGAAGGCCTTAAATCCGTTTTTGGATAATTTTGGAGTTCTTCGCTTAGGAGGTTGCTTGCAACAAGCTCCGATAAGTTATGATGAAAAACGCCCTGAAATCCTCCCCAATCATCGAATTTCTGAGTTCATTGCCTCACACGCTCATTTGAGGTTAATGCACGGTGGCAATCAGTTAACTCTATATACACTACGCCAAGGTTTCTGGGTTATCGGAGGTCGGGATCTCGTAAGAAGTATCATTCAAAAATGCGTCACTTGCGTTCGTGAGCGTGCAGCCATGGTCGAACAACTAATGGGTAGTCTACCTTGCTTCAGAACTACGAGTTGTAGGCCCTTTACTCATACAGGAGTAGACTATGCTGGTCTCTTCCAAATTCGCTTTGCTCCGAGTAGAGGAAACAGAAGTTAGAAGGGGTATGCTGCACTTTTTGTTTGCTGTGTTACCAGAGAAATCCATCTGGAGTTAGTATCGGACTAAACGTCTCAAGGCTTTCTAGCTGCTTATCAGCGTTTTTCATCCCGTCGCGGTATGCCTGCTCATCTTTATAGTGATAACGGCACAACCTTCCAGGGTGCTGATCGAGAGTTAAGGCATAACCTAATACAGCTGCGTCAAAATGCCGGAATGCTCAATAGCTTACCTATCAAAGGCACTTCTTGGCATTTTATTCCCCCTGCTGCTCCTAATTTTGGAGGTTGATGGAAGGCGGGAGTCAAGAGTTTAAAAAATCACTCAAGAAGATGTGTAGGCGCTCGCATCCTTATCTTTGAAGAATTTACGACTACTCTCGCTCGAATCGAAGCGTGTCTCAACTCACGACCAATTGGTCCACATTCGGATGAACCTGATGACTTTTCTCACCTCACACCAGGACACTTTTTAATAGGAGCTCCTCTTACGGGTCCTCCCAAACCCTCTGCTGAATTAGTACCAGAAAATAGATTAACTTGATGGCAAATTTTACAACGCATATCGGAAATATTTTGGCGTAGGTGGAATATGGAATACCTACATTCTCTACAACAGCGTTATAGGTGGAGAAGTCTTCATACCAATATTAAAATCGGTTCCATGGTACTCATTAGACAAGATGCTCTCCTACCATCTGAATGGCAATTAGGTAGAATCATTGACTCTTACGCTGGAAAGGATGGTCTGATTCGAACCATTCGAATCAAGACAACAACTTCCGAATACGAACGGCCTATATCAAAAATTTGTCTCTTTCCACTTTCGTCAGTGGCAGCTGCCGAGTTGTCAGACTGTCTTAAATAAGCTACGTTGAAGAACTTGCTAGATATTAATAGTAATGAGTTATTGGAATACAATGTGTAATATCTTCTTTGATTTATATCTGGTGATGCAGCATTGCGGGCGGACAACAAAACAAAGAGAATCTTGTACTCTTTCAATTAACCTCATCTGTATTAGCAGCCGGCATTTTCAAAGAAAAACCTTAAGTTGCCTTTATTATCTGCGATTTTAGATTAGTTTACTAATTGTTATTTGTTGAGTTGCCTCGGAATCTCAAAGCGGGCGGTATGTTAAGAGCGAAAATGAAGAGAAAGAAAATGCGTACGGGATGTTTTGCTGATTAGTAAGCCAGAGACCGGGCATCGAGAAGCACCTCGATCGTGTACGGGATCGTGTTCCAGAACTAGTTGTGAGAAAGGTAAAATTCACTTATACTCTAAGTAATTAATTTAGTGTATAAAGAAACTATCACTATGTCCATTGAATTTCAAGTTGCTGCTAATAAACCTGTTTTTTTTTAATGAAAAGGAAAACCCGTGTTCAAAACCTCCTTACACTTTACAATGAATGTTCCGTTAAAGAAAAAAGAAAAGCGAGAAACGAACAAGATCATTTAACAAGTTTAAATAATCAAACTGTTTGCATAAATTAGGTCCAAAAATTTGCTTCCTCAATTTTTTCGATGTGACGCGCGATTACTACAATTTAAAAACGAGGCAATGAGAAGATGATTGTTCCGGAATAAATGCCCATTATCGATTTTATTATCATGAATTCATCCGAACATTATATTCCCAAGGGCAGCTGCGAATAGAGATTATGAAAAGTTTGCGTTTGTGACCGATTTAATCGAGAGCGAAGCACGAGACACGCGATTAGAATGTATTTGTTGGAGCCAAAAAAGCTTTAACAAAACGGGATTCACATTTGTTAAATAACCGTAATCGACATTTTGCTTTTTTATTTCAGAGGATCTATACAAATATGTGGGGAAATACCAAGACTGAGCGCGTAGCGTGAGAAAAATACATTACAAAGCGCGGAACGCTCGAGCTGAATATATTATCGAGTGCAAAGCGTGAGAGTTCTATTACCTAATTCTTATAAAATGCCTCTCGACACATTTTTTCATTTTATCGAATGAGCATTTGCCAATATTTCAATTCTTTGCATTCTATTTTGCATCACAGTTAATTCGCTTAATAACGTTTGTTGTAGTTTGATAATAAATTGTCAAGGCGAAATAAGTCTAGAAAATATCGGAAATTTCCTAATCTGAGATCATTAATCTCTGTTCTCCCACTTCGTGAACTTTGAAGAATAAATTAATCGTTATTACAGAATGCCTTTTTCTATTTTTTGATTATTTCAATCAATTCAGGATTCATTTTTCTAATATTCGAATTCCTTATCGTTACATAAATTCTGAGTAAGCATTCGACATTTTTCTGATTCTTCCAAATTCTTCCATTCAGCAGGTGATATGCGTAACAAGTCTGGCAAATATGGAAGATTTTGAAATCTGAGATCAACAATCTTTCCTCTTCTACTTTATTTATTTGAAGAAATAAATCAATCCTCATCATAAAGAGAGGGTCGTGGAAGCTAGTATATATTCAAGTCATTCCTTGTTCAATCGTTCACGTGAATCAAAAAATATCATTATAGTGTCTCCAACGCTTTATTGAGGAAAAATGAAAATTATTTATAACATTCTGTTCATTACTTTTGCGGGTTCCCTTTATTTGCAATGTGAGTATATTTTATTTAAAAAAATATATATACATAAGTCATGTTTTCACTACGTTTAACTACTGTCGAGCGGCAGATTTGACACCGTGGACTTGTGTAGACATTCGATGCTATCAAATGTCTAAATCTAAACTCGTCTGTCGATCATCGACTGCGCTCAGGGGTTTTGGTTTTCTGCAGTTTTCCTCTCCTCTGTACAAATGTTCAGGCGAATGCGAGCGTTCTAAATAAAAAATCCGGCTGCAGACGGTAGGGGTTTCAGAGATTGAAAATCCCACAGGACTGAGTACGTCAGGCATTGCTTGGGGGATTATTATGAGAGTTGGGGTTATTGGGGATTTCGGGAAGGGATTTGAGTTGCAAGGTTCAATGTCTGACGATCTCCTGTGGGAGGGGCAAATATAGATATGTAAAAACCCGAAAAGGGTACACATGGAGTGGAAAATCTATTCTAATCTACTTATAGGTTATCAAACATATCTACTCTAAGAGAAGCTTCACCTCGGATGAAGTTTAACTTCTTCAACACAGTATTTTGTGATGAATGGCCAAGAACCTTGCAAGTTTATCAGATAAAAGTGATGTTTGAACAAGATCTTATCTTTGAATAACAGAATAAATTTAGGCATTTCCTAATTCAAAGAAAAGGAGAACTTATTATTTGGATATATGAAGATTTAAGTTATTATCAAATAGTTTTTTACCTTATTATCTCTGCTCCCAAAATGATAGTCAAAAGTGAATTATACATTTTCCAAATTGATTTTATTCAAATGGGAATTTTATTTCACTTAGAAGTCCATCGATTCAAAATTTTATTTTGAATTTCATCTCATTCAGAATTTTATTCTATTCTGAGTTTTAGTATGGTAAACATTCGATTTTTATGTATTATTTTGTTTCATTTCGAATCTTTTTTTCATCGAGCATTCACCTTATTACATCTGAATTTTATTGCTCAATTGAAGTCTATTCAGGAAATGAGGAAATCTTTTCTCCAAAAACTCTCTCAGTTGAGGAAAAAAGAGATTTTTTGATAAAGAAATTTATTTGATCCGAATAATAAGGCGTATTGAATACACTTAATGATAAAATCCTTCAATTCGAAAAAAATTTTTGTTATTTGGAACAAAAATATAAAATCATTGAATAAAATTGACTATTATTTTCGTCAGTCGAATATCAATTAATCGGAAAGAAGATTGTTATCGAATGGCAAGAATGCGAAATTTGTTTTAAGAAAATAGGAAGTTAATACAATCAAATAGTATTCCAAATAGATTAAATTATTACTTCAAACAAATTAATGTGCCGTGACAAAATTAAAAGACATTTTCGATTGAACGAAGTGATTCCCTGTTAACCAGAACGAATCCTCAATTTTAATAAATATTTCTTTGAAAAAATAAATGAGTTCCGGATATGATTGAATAATTCTCTATTTCTAAGAAGCCATATATTGTCGAGAATAATCGTGCAACAAAGCTGCAAAAATATATATTCCGGAAAATCCAATGCTTCACTCTAAGAAACGAGACATTCATATAGATAACAATTAGATAGATCATCAGATCTACTCTTCTTAGAGTCATTGCGTGTTGTTTGCGAACAGAAGAGCTTGAGTTTTTTTCAATTATACATTGCCTTTCAATTTCGATGCGGCATTTTCAGTCAGAAGAGACTTCAACCTAACCTCAATAAAACTCCGTGGGAAGAACACTGTCCCTCACTTTGCCGAAATCTCATATCTCATATCTCACTTACCCTCTCAGTCTGTCCATTCGGAATTGGTGGCGTGAGTAAGAAAACCCCTATTAATGAATTGAGGATGATTTTTCTATCCACCAAATTAAATGTGTTAATTTTTCATAAAATAAGAGTCGGCGTTTCAGTCTCAATTAGAAAACCCTTTCAAGAACAAAATATTGACATCAGCAATTTCCTGAACCAAAATCGAATCTTAATTTAGGATGGTAATTTTTTTGATTACTGGTCCGGGGATTATTTTAGGTAAATGAGAAAAAATCTCTCAAATAATCCCCGGAGCAGTAATCGATAAAATTACCAACTTAAATTGATATATCTATTGCCCTGGTCAGAAAAAAAAAACATCTTTCATTTTAAATTAAAAATATATCTTTCCTGAACATAGGTGTAAATCATTATTTGAAAGATTGCTTATGTCAACATTTAGACTTGAAAAAGGGTCTCAAATTAAGATCAAAACGTTGACGTTTATGTTATGAAGAATTAATAAGTTTGATTACAAATCATCTCTTATTAATGTATTAGAGACTAATTTTCCACACCTGTGAAGTCACCCCTGTGACTGATTGAAGAAATAATGTAGGTCAACGGGACTTGGGAAAAGGGCGAGGTACGTCACCTTTAGTATTTCTATAACCTATCACAGGGGTGCCCCCCTCCCCCCGCCCCAAGGGACTTGGGAAAAGGGAATGGGACGTGACCTACATTATTTCTATAACCCTTCACCTAGGTGCTTTCCCGCCCCCCACGGGACATGGGAGAAGGGAAGGTATGTGATAATTATTTCTATAACCCCCTATTCCCAAGTCCCGTGGGGGCGGGAAGGCAACCCTGTGACCAATCACTCTTTTTCGACTTGTAAATCTAGTTTCAACTAATATACCTTTCCAGAGCACAACTGGGACACGAGATTAGATGAGTTGTGAAAAATATTTTGTTTTTTACCGAAGTAACTGTTTTCAAGTATCAACGGTAAAACATACGCATCATACTGACCGATTGAGTAAAAAAAATGTGGTCTAAGTTCTGAACGTTCAAATGAACGAAATTTCTTCCTGATGACTTTGTAAACTAGAAGTGCTAAAATAATCATGAATTTTCAACGCAGATACTAGATTACAGAAAAAACTCATGATGTATATTTCGGAAAATTGTAGTTGGTAAAAAAAAGTTCGAGACACCTTGTATCTACATTTGAAATTCGGGCGATTGCCGCGCTTCGGTTGTACTTTGACTGCCTGGCTGATAGCACTGACAGCGTAAGTCGTGCAGTTACTGCATCTCCTCCGATGTTGACAACTTTTGCAGTTGCATTTTCACCTATTTTAATCACTTCGATTGAGATTTCTATGAATTCTGACCACTTTCTTTGCAATTTGCAACTATTTTTCATCATTATTGATCGAACCTATTCCCTTTATCGCACAATTTCACGCAAATATGCGGGAAACGAGTAAGTCTCTTGTCATTATTCATTGTTACTTCTTACAAAAAATGCTTCAAAATCTTAACTTCCGCTCATTTTTTATCAACTATTAGACCAGAATGAAGCCTTTTCTGCAAACTTTATCTTTCTAACCCTACTTATAGGAAAAGGGCCTAAACTGCAATTCTACCTATCATTTTATGCATAAATCAGGTTTTTGAATCGAACACGCCTTCTTCTTAGCATAATCTTATCAATTGTTCCCCGTAACCGTTCCTCTTTGGATTTGCGAAATGCCCAAGTACCCAGTCCATACCAGGGGTATGCCACGCCGTTTGCCTTTCGGCAAGTATTGTGTTTGAATTCTGACAAATGATTCGAAAGTTTCAGCGTAGCCAAAATGGCAGTGCTAACAGCTGATGTCAAAAGATAACCATTGAAATGTTTTTTTGTGTATTCCGTCTAACGTGATAATTTTTTAAAAAGTTCTAGAATGATTCTTCTTTGTTTCGTGAGTTCACTCCGTCGAACGTTGGAATTTTACTAGTAAAGTTGTAGTTAACAAGTAAGGGATAAATAATCATGGTGTAAACATAAATATGAAAGTAACAAGAACCAGATATTGTTTGAATAATTAGACCTTTTACACTTTGCTTACACGATGAGGAATGGATAAATTTATTATTACAAAAGCAGATGCTAACATTGCTTCAACATTCCAGAAATGTGCATATACTTTTAAAGATCAATGAAATTCTGACATTCTGTTTAAATTTTAACCAGATAGTTGGAGGATAGGCGATCAGCGCTAGAATTTCCTATTTTCCCCGCTGAGTCAAATCGGGAATTATAATCATAATAATCGTGTCATGCCCCTGGTCTGTACCTTAGTGTTAGAAAGTAACTCAGCAATTCATGTTTCCGAGCAGGATGATTCTTCCTTCATGGTCCGAAGTTTTCTAGAATAATAATATTATTTTACGGCCATATCAATCGTGGAGATGTACATTTACACGTTTTAACATGCTGCTTGGCTCTCTGAATTATAATCAAAATTTCTGCTTGGCTGCCATGCGGTTCATCATTTACTCTGGACCAAAGTTCTTGCTCTCTTTCTGTTTCTTTAGTTCCACAAGCCTTTTCCTTTATTTCTCTCCCATGGTGTGAATAAATGTTTTTTCCAAAATATTCCTTAAAAATATCATTCGAAAAGTTGTGTTTTAGCACTGGAAGAACAATTTTATTGGAACAAATGCACGAAGATTTTGAATTGGAAGAGAAGAGTATTTTACCAAAATGTGCTTGTATTCATTTCAACAAAGCGTTTTTCTTCCACTCAATCACCGCAATGACTTGGCTCATACGTGAATGAAATACTTAATCCAAATAGTCAGTATTTATCACTTAAAATAATCGATTTCACCAAACCGAGAAAATATTCTGTTAAGTGTTAAAAAGAGATCTGAAGTAACTGGGTTCTAGGTTTCTAAGAAATTATTCCTTTGACTCACTAATTCATACATTTATTGCTAAGAGATATTCATTTCTATTGAACGCTTGTGTATTTAAACAATGTCTACTCAACTCTTTCAAGGGATTCTTTGCACAAAGAAAATAAACCAAAGAAACAAGGTCATTTGCATAAAGTATATTTTTTCAATGGTGTCAGAATCCAACTTTTATCTTGAAGGAACAGCGTTAAAACTGAATGAAACTTTTGAGGTCTCAAGAAATTTTTTGTTCTGAAAAATTAGGTGCAAGCGGAAATCCAGAAGAGATTGATATCGACACCGTTCTGATCAAAATGAAGGATCACTCTCTATATAAAGGAACTGTACAGGCTAAAAGTCCCAACGATGTGCCTTTCTGGATGGAATCTGACAATGCGGAATATGCTGCCGGCAATCATGTGTTAATAAGAACGTCACGAAAGCCTCATTTAGGAGGACTTATGATCGAGGAGATGCCGCCTCTTACAGAACGTCCGAATAATGATCCAGTGGAAGCAGAGATACGCTTAGGACTCAACGATTATTTCACAGTAATACTACCTTTCGAAGAGTTCACTGCTCCTCAAGAATACCCAGATGTCCGTCGCTTACCAAATGGCTACATTTGGTTCAAAGAACACCATGGCCTGATCTATTTTGCAAAGATTAAAATACAGACTACGGCACGGGAACGTGACGACCAGAAACTCAGATTACGTTACAGGAGATATAAGATCCGAGGCAGCGTCTAAACATAAAAACCCTCCTAGGACTACCCACTTCGGGGGGTATCCAGAAGAAAGGCTGCCATTTAGGCAGTCTTCAAAAAATCCTAGCTTTCAAGACCTCGCAAGAAGAAGCTGGCATTTCAGACAAACCGAAAATACTTTTTCATGCTATCCAAAAATTTGTCATCCTTTTCCTGTCTTTCATACTACTCGCTTCCAATCGACAGAGCCAGCTCAACGTCTCAGGCCGCCCAATATTTCTTGATTCTATAATCCTGTATTTTCTTTGGAGTATAGGCATATATTCTGTGCATGATTTATTTTCAATCGTTCAAATAGAAACTCATCACATAATGATATAAGAGCTTTTCCTTTTCCTAAAGATTTTGTCTTCTGTGAATCATTGACAAATGAACTGATTGGAATAGTAGTGAGCAATTCCACTAAATGATCAGTGATTTCATTTTATTATCCACTTATCAATTCAGAAAAACTGAAGCAACACGTATTAGACATAACCTCTAAGCTTTACAAATCACAGCAAAGCATTCTTATCATTATTTAGGTTGAGTAGCACAAATAATATCCTAATTAAATAAACTTCCCTATTTCCGGATCGCAAGTGTGCTACAGTAACCAGGGGAAAAATATACTCAAAGCGAGGGGCTAATCACTCTCGAATCAGTGTGAAAGTTAAAATTTAACGTCCACCTTACAGACGTTATCGACATCAGAAAGAACGAACGCGCCTTATTCGCTTACACTGAAACCGTCATACTACAAATCGTGGGAACTCATTAGTGTGAATACCGTGATTGAACTATGCAGCGATCTGACTTCTAGGGGACACTCCTTATGAGCGTTATTAAGTATTTTTTTTGTCGAAATTTTCGTGTATGGTTTCTTTCATCAATAATATATCTGTCAACTAGCTTGTGAATATATGGGATTTCTTGTTTTTGACAAGGACGAATAATTCTGACTTCCAGCTCGATGAAATAATTATAATTATCGTGTCAAATCATTATTTTCGACGGTCCATTGATATAGCGCCTCCAGAACCGAATTTCAAAATTCTTCATAGCTCAGAATTATGGTCTTTTTTGAGATTTTTTTTGTGCGCTGAATAAACTTTTTGGGCCTTCCTTTTTTTTCAAAAAATAAATTTCCTCGTGGAGGTGCTACCTTACGTAAATCTAGCACTTTCACATCCAATAATACAAAATAATAGAAATCCAATTACAACAAAATTTTGGGCTCTTGGAATCCGCAAAAAAAAATTTTCCGGCTGAAAGCCTTCGCGTTGAAAACCAACCCCTAATTTCGAAAAATGTTCTTTATGCGAATTTGAAAGTCTTAATGAAGTCTCTGATTTTTGGGCTCCTGAAAAACACCTACTCTGAATCCCGCACTAAAACCTTCAACCTTGAAGATCAACCCCTTTGTAACCCATACATAAGAATTTGTGTAAAAAAGTTTTTTTTTTGCGAATTTAAGAAACTTTATGTATTCTCTGATTTGTGGGCTCCCCGAAAATATTCTCCCCGAATTTTGGGCTCACACTCTTAATGTTCAAATTAACCCCTTTGTACCACGTACTACTCTAACAAAAAATTATCTTTTTGCGTTTTTCAAATGGAAAATTTGTTTCTTCCAATTTTGTTGTATCACATTTGATGGAAATAGCAGTATTATCCTTTTTTTCTATAAAGGTATGTTACTTCGGTTGAAAATTCAACTTTTCTCTAAAAGATTTGATTATTTTGTTGAGACTTCTACTGCCCTCAAAAAATTTGTCTTTTCCGGATTGAAAATTGAACTATCATGTTGAAAATTATCTTCCAATGTTTCAAATTCCTAATTCCGAAGTTATAGATTAAGAATAGAAGTATTTATTATCTGCTAGAATATCAAATATATAATTTTCGTCAGAAATTCATAATTTTTGCAATGTTGGACTTTTTCGATTCAAACTTGAAATCTTTGCTCAATTAAAATTTTGACTATTATATTTATCGTCGGAAGTTCATCTTTCTCTTTCACAAACTCAACTTCCCAATTTTTCGGTTAAAGTTAAACTACTTGGTTGAAAATTATCTACTTGTTTCGACTACTATTTTGCCATCTTCGCTTGAGATAAGGGAGTTTCAAATTTTGCAAATTATTATTATTATTTTTTTTAAATTGCAAAAAAATGCGATTCAATAATTGATGACATTTTAGATCAGGGGTGTCCGACGCAAGCTTGGCATGCATGAACGCATCAAAGGTGGCAAGAAAGGGGATTGACGAGTGACAGTTATTTACAAGAATGCTCACGCGTTGAACACCTCTGTTTAGAGTAACCTCTATACTCTCAGAAATTTTCTTTAGCGATAAAAGAACACTTTTGCTGTTCAAATGCAATTGCTTGAGAATTAAAGTTGGATACAGATACTTTAACGGATAAAGTACGAGTCACTTAACTAAGAATCGTTTGAACGATAAGGGACTCTACTTTAACGCATATGAGATACAGTTCAACGGTTAAAGTGTGATGTACTTTTACCGTGAAACTATTTGGGAGTATCGAATCGTTCAAGGTTGCATGTATGTGTGCTTGCGTGGAATAGCAATACCATGGTTTGAAAATGCAATCCTTACACAATTAAAGTGCATACTCTTAGCGCTAATCTAAGAATCGTTTCACGGTAAAAGTAATCATCTTCTAAAGATGAAAAGTCGTAACTTTATAGTTCAGACGACATCATTTCAGCGTTAAGCTAGATCGTTTGAGAGTGAAAAGAATCTGCTTTTAAAGTATTTTACTCTGACGTTTGGAGGATTGACTTTATCGTTGAAAGGAAATTTCTGAGAGTGTATTACCGCTTGGGATTCATCATACGAGATATTCTGTGCCTAATCTACTGTTGTGCCGCGTCCTCTAAACATAAGAGTAAGATACTTTAAAAACAGATTCTTTTCACTCTTAAACGATCTAGTTTAACTCTGGAATGATGTCGTCTTAACTATAGAGTCACGCATTTTCACCTTCAGAAGATGATCACTTTTACAGTGAAATGATTCTAAGATTAACGCTAAAAGTATGCATTGTGTTGCTTTTCCTCGCATGCGTACATACATGCAACGTTGAACGATTCAATGCTCCCAAATAGTTTTATGGTAAAAGTGCGTCACAATTTATCCGTTAAACTGCATCCCCTGTGCATTGAACTAGAGTCGCTTACCATTTAAACGATTCTAAGTTAAACGACTCGCACACTAATCATTAAAGTGTCTGTTCCCAACTCTAATTTTCTAACGATTGCTTTTTAACCATAAAAGTGTTCCTTTATCGCTGAAAGGAAATTTCTGAGAGTGCATTAATAATAATGATTCTTTGCATTCGATGCGACGTTCGCATTTTCAGGATAGCCCCGGAAATTTGAACTGGGACGTTGACGAAACGCCGGCAGAGTTTGTAGTATTAAAGACAATCGAAACTGGAAACTTTCTTCTGTCAATTCTTTCATTACAGTGCACTCTCGGAAATTTCCTTTCCTCGATAAAGGAACAATTTTACGGTGAAAATGCAATCGTTTGGGAATTAGAGTTGGAAACAAATACTTTAACGGGTAAAATGCGAGTCGTTTAACTAAGAATCGTTTGAACGAGAAGCTACTCTGTTTTAGCGCATGGGAGATGCAGTTTAACGGATAGAGTGTGACGTACTTTTACTTTGTTTACCGGTTGCACGGTAAGAGTAATCATCTTCTCAAGATGAAAATGCGTGGAACTATAGTTCAGACGACATCATTCCAGCGTTAAACTCGATCGTTTGAGAGTGAAAAAAATCTGCTTTTAAAGTATCTTACTCTAACGTTTAGAGGCCCGATTTTATCGGTGAAAGGGAATTTCCGAGAGTGTGGATCATCGCAAAAGCATCAAATCAATCAGTCCATCTAAACTTTTAACTCGCCATTAGCTTTTTACAAAGGAAACTCTAATGAGTTCTGAATGTTTACAGAATGAAGCAATTATTTTCCAAGGTAAGATGTTTCTAGTTCCTTACAAATTGGGCACTTAGGTAGTATAATGCTTTAATCCTCATGTTTCATTTGATTACACAGACTGCAGGTTGGATGAGCACAGATGACTTGTGAGAGACCATCAAAATATATCCTGATTTCAGATTCACAATAGACTCTCCATTGACTGACAATGCATAGTTTACTAAGGTTGGTTTTTACCTGAAAGTACGCTTCTATGTCACCTAAGTGGTTTAGGTTTCTGAAAATCTTATTATCATTCGAATGAAATACTCTGTCTTAAGCTACACACTATCAGTTTGGGAGATCCACCAATTAGAGCTCTTGTATATGCTTTGGTGCTGTTATGCAGTCACATCCAATATTTCGTTCATAACACTACTGAACGCATCCCATGGGTAAATTCTACTTTCATTCAGAATACCGCACAATCTGAATGCTGCGAGAAAACCTTTCTTAACGAAGTGATCCTTAGCTCTTCCTAATTCTCCGGAAGCCGGAAAAGAAATCCCCAGTTGAACATAGGCATTGACAGTGGGGTATTCTGGATTTTTACGGACAAATAGTCGGCGACTCGTCAATTTCTAACTGAAAGGAAAATTTTTTCTTTGAAATACTCGTGAATAATATTGATGTCTGAGAGACATCCCAATATTAGGGTTTGCACTGCCAATACGTCAGAAAAGCGTCGGAAGTTGTCGGACAATTTTCAGGCGACTCAGACGTCACTTATATTTTGTAATTCGTGCAAATAGCTGCTTCATTTTCACTGCCATGCATGTTTTACACCATCAAAAGTAAAAACTTGTTCATTCCAGGAAAGTGTGCGATTGAAAATGTAGCCTACATTCCTCAATGACTTCATAAAATGAATGCGA
>WSXT02206371.1:0-18202 GCA_011762715.2 Neuroterus valhalla
GGTTTACTAATAAAATCAAATTTTCGAATTTCAAGTTTTGTGAGTCGAACAAGCCTTAATCATTTTCAAGTGAAATGTTATTGAAATGGCCTAATTCTTTGGGCTTTCCTGATTCAATTTACTTACTCATCAAACATAACTAAATACAAAGTACCAATATTTTTAAAAATCTGGATACTAGACTTATCTCTATATTGGTAGCTAACGTCTAACTAGAGCCGGATACCAACGTGGGTTCAATACTGGGTAATAACGTTGGGCCGACATTAATTTCTTTTTATTCTGACTCCAAATTAACATTGGTTGCCAAAGTTATTGGAACGCTTTTTGCCGATGATTTTTATGCACTAGCGACCATTTACAGTTTACCGTTGGTAAAGAACGTCAGATCGACATCCCATGCCAATGTAGTTTGAACACTCTCCCCCAACGGCTTACTAGATTGGTAAATGCCATTGGATCAGCATCGGTAAACAGCGTTGGGATGACGTAAATCATTGTTATCATTTGGACGTCAAACCAACGTCAGTTGCCAGCATTGACTGTACACTCACGTATAATATCGTATCAAAGTCGGTTTCCAGCGTAGGCTCGACTCTGGTATACAGTAATATCCTGACACTGGGAAACGATATTGTTCTTATGCTGGTAAACAACGTTGGGCTGACGTAAATTATTGTCATCATTTGGACGTCAAACCAACGTCAGTTGCCAGCATTGACTGTACACTTACGTATAATATCGTATCAAAGTCGGTTTCCAGCGTAGGCTCGACTCTGGTATACAGTAATATCCTGACACTGGGAAACGATATTGTTCTTATGCTGGTAAACAACGTTGGGCTGACGTAAATTATTGTTATCATTCCAACGTTGAGCCAACGTTGTTTACCAAGCGTTGGTCAAATGTGTACCGACGTTGGGCCAACTGTGAATTTCTGCCTGGGTTCTTTGGGCCTGTAGAGAGTTTCAAAACGGTAGATTCTATTTTTTCACGATCAGTTATCAGAAAACTTGAAGAACTATTATTGGCAATTCAACCTAGTCATGAAGTTTTTAAGCTTCCTCGAAAACTTAGTGACAAGTCGATATAGAAAGGATCGGATTGGAAGTTTTGCTTCTCATATTTGAGCTTACCAATGTGCCTAGATTTATTGACAATGAACATTCTAAGACATTATGCGTTATTAGTTAAATCTTTATATACACTTCCGAAAGTCGAAATAAGTGAAGAAGAATTTAATCAATGTGATCTTCATTTGAGAATATTTATAAGGGGGTTTGAAGAGTTATACAGTATAGGTCACATGGCATTTAATTTAAACATGATTGTACCTACATATTGCTGTCAACAACGAAATTTTTCTACTTCGCGAAATTCCAAAGTATTCTGCGAAAGTCTTTTTTCTGCTAAAAAGTTCATACTTTCTGCACAATTTAAAAATGGAGTTACATTGCAAGATTCTTGTACCTTTTAAAGCAGTACAATGGGAAATGATTTTCTTGCAATTTGAAGACAGAAATCATGCCTCTAAACCTCCGAATTATATTGAAAGTAGTTCTCTCCATTCAAAATGCCAAAGGAAGGAAGTTTATTATGGAAATTCTTTTAAGAATCAGTAAATACGGATAATGAACTGTTTATAAGTGCAACTATTACAGTGAACTTTGCGTAAAAAACGCTGCACGCCAAAGAAGTTATTTGGAAGGAAAATGTTCGAAGTGCCCTCTGTAGATATGTACTATGGGTAATACCTACTATGACTCATAACTCTCCTATATAAGCGGTGACCAAGTCGCGCCTCGGGTAGAAACTGATTGTGCCTCAGGGCCACCACTTCGTGCTCTTGTACTACATATACTCAATAAAATCAATAAAAGCATCTTAAGCCTGTACTCGCCTACGTGCAGTCTCCCCACTCCTTTTAAAATCCAAATTGAAATCTGGCCGTTTAACACATTTGGCGATGCTGCCAGGATTCGGTATTAAAAGGAGCAAGATCAGTGTTATGAGAAATCATCCAGCAATCAAGTGGTGCATCCCGCAACTTACTGACACATTTGGATTCTACATACCACTCATTTGTGCGAGGAATCCACAAGGGAGACAACGATATTCGACTCGCAACTAGGACAAGAATATCCAGGCGAACCCGAAGCCAAAACCCGTGCTGAAGGAGGTTCACCAGCAAAGAACTGCAGCTTTCCTGCCAAGCAGCCTTTGCTGAGGAAAGCCTGATCCCGGAGGGACAACTTTCCCAAGCAGAAGCGGATTGTCACTCGTCTCTACAAGGAATTCTTCATACCGAGGAATAATGAGGATCATCTTCTCTCTGTTTGTGCTCTTTATTGAGGTATGTTAGTGAAACAAGCACACAGTTTACTCACACAACTTTGTTTTTTATAACAAGTTTCACTAGGAATTTTTCTCACACAATTAAAATTGTCCAAAGTCATCACACTTATAAAACACGAAATCAATTCATACAGTTCCTACACTATTGAATAAAGTCAGTGAAGAGTTCTCACACTTTAGACGCAAATCACAGCGAAATACGCTGATTAAAAGAAGTTCTTACACTTCTCGAGACATTGTAATATTTTGCATTGTATTTTAATTCTCAAGTGCAAACATTTATTTGTAATCATAATTTTCCTCCATATTGAAGGATCTTTGGTTCACGAGGAACCACATCACGATAACTACGCGAGAAAATTAGCTGTCTCACGGTAGGCTAACATGAACAAGAAAAACTGTGAAACTTATGTATTAGCGTTCTCATGGTAGGCGAATATATATACGAAAAGCATTGTTACAGTTGATAGAACATTTGTCAAGAAAAAGCATTAATGACTGACTATAGAATTCCAAAAGCAATTATACGGAATATAATTAAAACTCGTGCGTAAGCGTAAACTTTTACGAAACCACCGCTCATAATTCCTATTGGAGTCCGCGTTCGGAGAGTAGATTGATAGAAGATTGGAAAACTCACTTAAAAATGGAGAACGTCATGAATTTATTGAAAAGAGTGAAATCTCAAGAAGTTTGTGATATGAGTAAAGATGAAGCAATAGATCACGCGATCAAGCTTAGTGAACAATTAAAAATTCAAACCAAAATGTTAGAGCGAATTCAGACAGTAGAGAATAAAAAGACCGAAGAATATCAAATGAAGATCGAAACAATGCAAGATTCATTAGAAAGACTAGCTCAAGAAAAACCCGCAGCGTCAGGCACCGCGAACAGAAAATTTCCGAAATACCCATAGCAACATGAACAGATAACATACCCCGTGCTCCCCCAAGCTAAGATGACACCTCAACAACTTCTATAGCTAGAAGAAAAGAAATTCAACAATTATTGTTCAATATTCCGGAATATAACGGAACCACCAACGTAGAAGCCTTTTCAGATCAAATCAGAGATGTTCAGAAATTAGTAAACGCAACTGAGAGTTATCTATTAGCACAAAAAATTAGGGCGCAAAAACTTTAAGGAGACGCTCGAGAAATAGAGATTAGAATTCAAAAAGTCACTTTAAAAGAATTAGGAGACAGTTTGAGAATAGCGTTCGGAGTCGTAGGAAAACATTGACAGGATAGAAATGTTTTTTAGAACATTACGTCAGAGGATTAGATTGCCCGTAGCAATCAGAAAGCCCGAGAGATTAAATGACGCATACAAGCAGGCGCTAGAAGAGGAAAAAATTATGCGAGATGACAAAGAAGTTTTGAGATTCAGACAATCGCGAATGACTAACCACGTACCAAGACAAACCGCGCAACCGAGTCGATGGAGTAGACAGGATGAGGCAAATGATAGAAAACCATTTAGCGAGAGATTACGCGGAATCTCATCGAGAACCGACAAGCAAGCATGCTCTCATTGTAACATGAGCCACCCATCTGACAAATGCTGGAAGAAACATCCACATCTGGCACCGAGATGAAATTTTCGCAAAGTATCATTCCAAAACAAACGTCCCCCACAGAAAAAATACATGATCAACAACCACGACAGCGAGATAGAAAGCGATCAAGAGACATAACACCAGGAAGACTATTCTCACTATCAGGAGGAGGATATCCCACCGTCACTTTACGCGGAAGGTGATACATGGCTAACAGAGGACTATCAATCGACACAGGAAGTCCCAGATCATTCTTGGAAGCCAAGAATGTGAATATAGAGTTAGTCACAGAACCGAATAAATTTAAAATATGTGACCGACCAAAGTACGAAGTAGTAAACGGGATACACGGAGTCATCGGACGATGTCAGATTAAATTCGAGAACGAATTCAATGATTTCAATGTAGTTGAACACGATTTCCCTATGAGTTTTGACGGGATACTGGGAAGGGATTTGTTAATTAAAACCCAGGCTAAAATCGACTTTGCTAATATGACGCCTACCCTGCCTCACAAGCAAATAAGGTTGGAGGATTCTGATAATCCAATCATTTACACAGTTCAGCCACTTACTACGAAGACTGCCTTCCTGCATGTCACAGCTGGCGACTAAGTAGTCGATAGACCAGGTACAGTTCCTGGAATTTACCGCACGAAAGGTAAATAACCAATGACAATTCATCTGGTGGACACCACAAAACAAACACTACACGTACGAAAAAAAATATCGATATAGAAAGATTTGAGAATCAAGAAAAGATAACACCATCTCAGAGACTGCAAAAACCGTTGTCAATACACGATAACAACGTCCCACAGGAGATTAGGAAGAAATTACTTTCAAAAATGTACCAGGAAACAATACTTATATTTTCAATAAAGAACAATAAAGTAAAAGAACGTACCACAGAATTAATAGAGAAAAATAGATTATCATACCTTTCAGACAAAACCCTAAGTGAATTAACAGATCTATTATATGAATACGATGACATTTTTTAGCTACCTAACGATGAAATGCCACTCGTGTCGGATGTACAACACGAACTAAAACTCAACACTTACAAACCAATCAGTGTCCCGCTCTATAAACATCCCATCCTATTTCAACTAGAGATAGAGCGGCAAATCAAGAGATATGAGGATAAAGGATTGATTAGGCCTAGTTTCTCACCTTACCAAGAGAATGCTTGGCTTGTAAAAAAGAAATTGAACAACAGCGGAAAGGAAAAATGGCGTTGAGTGATGGATTTTAGGAAATCAAACTCATTTACTGAACAGGATAACTAATCTTTGCCAAATATAGAAGAAATGCTAGGTATGATGGGGAGCGCGAAATATCTTAGCTGCTTCGATATGGCGAATGGTTTTTACCAGGTCGGATTAAAGGAAGAAGATTGCAAAAAGACAGCATTCTACAAACATAAAACCCACTGGGAGTGGATAAGGATGCCCATGGGTCTTATAAACGCACCAGCGACAGGCAAGCGGATGATAAACTATAAATCATAAGGAGTGATAGGTAAAATCTGTTTTGTCTATCTTGACGATTTGATGGTATTCTCTTCAACGGGAGAAAAACATTTTAAGAACTTGAAAACAGTGTTCGACAGGTTACGAGGAACAAAATTAATACTCCAACCCGACAAATGCAAATATATGGAGTAAGAATCAGAATATTTAGGACACTCCGGGACACCACAAGGAGTTAAACCTCTAGAAAGAAACGTCGGAAAGATAATCAATTTCCAGCAACCAAAAGATAAAAAGTCTTCAGAAAGTTTTCTGGGACTTGCATCCTACTATAGGAAATTTATCAAAAACTTTTCTAAAATTGCACTACCACTTACACAAATGAAATCTAACAATATAGATTTTATTTGGTCCAAAAAGGCATATGAATCCTTTAAAAAATCGCGAACCCTACTCGCAATTTACCCAGTAATAAAATATCCTGATCTTTAAGAATAGTTTATTTTAAACACTGACGCTTCTAACGAAGAATACGGCGTTATCCTTAGTCATCTCGATGATCAAGGAAGAGAAAATCCCGTCTCATATGCAAGTAGAGCATATGCAAGTAGAGCACTAAACCTAGCAAAAAAACATGAGACAGAATCAGGCGCAATTGTTTGGGGCATCAAACAATTTAGGCACCTACTTTACCAACAGCGATTTAAGGTATATACCGATCACAACCAATTAAAGGTCTGTTAACGGCAAAGCACGATAACCTTAGTAGTACACTTTTCAGAATGTTGCGAAAATTGACCGACTACAAAATCGAGGTAATATACAAAAAAGGGTCAGCGAATGCAAATGCGGACGCTCTGAGTCGAGCTTTCACCACACGGAAGGAGGGAGTTCCTGAATCTACGGTACAACCAAAAGTCCAACCAATACGAGTTGAAAAAGATAATTCAACATGGCAAATACAACCACCAACTCCAATACAACAAGCAGAGAGTCAATCCAGTACATCAAACCCACAGTATGAAGAAATACTTGAAACATTGAACGAAGGCATAAGTAACGTAACTAACAACCCTAGTTCATGAAAAAAACTCCTACAGGAATTGCAACTACAGGGGAAGAGACATCAGAACTTGAAAGCAATCTAATCGAGGTAAGAACCAAATTTACGGAAAAGACAAGGATAATGCACAACACTACTACAGACGAAACCTTTGAAAAACTTCGAAAAATTGAAGCTACACTTCGAATTTATTACTTTACAAGTCCAGAAGCAAAAGAAATGTTTACAACAAAAGTATCCACCGAAATTGTATCTATAGCGCAAATAAAGCCAGAAATGATGCCACACATTCATCACAGCAAACACTATACTTACGACACAAGGAACAAATTCACAGAGGAAGGAGACATCTGCATTAGTGCAATCAAATGCACAGACATGGACTTTTATCCCAAAATTATACAGACATTAGCTGACGCACCTAATGGATCAGTCATCGAAATAAGACACACAACAGCCGACGAAGTTCTTCACGAAAGATCACACAAATTATGAAAGTTCCTCCTGAAATGTTTAATGGGAGAAGATCTATTCATACGACCTCACGAACCAAAGTTTTTACGAAAGCGAGATTCCCAGCTGAACACATTTGCGAGATATTATGAAAAAACTCATGCATCAGAAGAAAAACTACCGACAGAGATTAGAAAAGAATTCACATGGACTTCAATCAGGCAAGACATCAAAGAATACGCAAAGGATTGCAGAATATGCAACAGGAAAAGGCTAACGAGGAAGGTAACAGAAACAGGAGTAATAATCGACGAGCGATAGATCTCTTCAAATTCAATCAAGAAATGTATTTTGTAGGAATTGAACTACTCTCGAGATATATTTGGGTGATGAAAATATCAAGCAAATCCCACGCACACAAAACAATGTCGCATACAATTTGGAATACAATCTATTTTGTGGATTTAAAAGAATTATCCAGCGACTTCATAATCATCCAAAAACATCTAGACGAATTGGATAAATCTTGCACCGGATACAGCAGATGTAACCATGAACAAGCAATTAAAGCTCTGAAAGGCCCTAGCCCTAGCCCTTTTTGAAAGATTTACAAACATTCACCTTGCGGCTAACAGACAAAAGAGAGGACTCGCGAATTTCATAGGTAGCGGGATTAAGTTTTTATTTGTAACCATGACAGAAGACGAAGCGAAAGACATTTCAAACGAAATTGACAAGAACTATGACTCAAACAAAGAAATAATCACTTCAATACATAATCAACAAAAATAATGAAAACCACTGTTACTCAGCTAGGACAAGCGATAGAGCACAAAAATAAAGACTTACAGAGAATACAACAAATATCGGAATTAAATATAAACATTACAAACTCAGTCCTTTTTAATGACAGATTAATGGATTCCACTTTTAATACAAACGAATTGCTTAAAACGCTTGAAGGAACAATTGATCCACTAGACTCTGAAATATTCGAATCAAAAACCGGAATTATACCACAAACGATGGTACCTCTGAAAGATTTCATGAGCGGACTTATAAAAATAAAAGAAAATCTTGTCAAAGAAACCCCTTGCCCATTGGAAATAAATAACTATTACATATACATAAAAATTAGCAAGTTCGACACAGTAGTTACGAATGACAGAATAATATATAGAATATACACTCCTATCCCGAATCTACAAGTTTATAGAGTCGTGAAAATGATATAGTCCATAGCTATTGTTGAGACATACGTGGGCGAATCAACTCGAAACAGAAAAAGGATTGCCACTGGAATCTCTAGAGATATTAATATACCCTCGACCCTCTAGTGAAAGTATTCATGAAACAAAAATTGAAAAGAAAATGATTACTTCATTTGGATTCAGGTAAACATTATTTTCGTTAGGGCACTTTTTTGTAATTTTTTTATGTAACACGTATGTATAAAAATTTGGTTTTGTTTCTTGAATAAAATACCATTGCCACAATAATTCTCATCATTTTTTTTCCTGTAAAATATGCTGAGTCTTTTCTACAATTCTACTTTTTTCAATTTTTTTCTAATTTGGAAAATCTAGTTTTTTCTAGGGTATGAAGGTGGTTTTTTCTGGGGTATAAGGGTTGTTTTTTTTTCTTTAAAAAACTTTTTTTTATAGAAAGACCAGACCCTCAAACGTTCCCCCTTAGTTTTTACCCAACTCTTTTTCAGTATCGAATATTTAAACAACGCAGACGCAAACATGTTTTTCTCGCTTCTTAACACTTTTTTATGTTAAGGGTTGTTTTTTGAGGGAAGTTTTTCCATTATTGCACCGTGAATAAAATGAAAACTGTTAGAGATCTTGGGGTACTTTTTAATAGGGGTAGTTTGGGGGTTGGTCGGGGGTAGTTTGTGTTAAGAATAGGTCGGAGGACTATTTTCTCCATCCGGAACATATGTCTATACCTTTTATAACGATTTCACACGGTTTATATTACCTCCAAAGTTAGAAACATATATAATGGTTTGTCCAGGGCAAATAGAAAAAACAATCTCTATAAAGCAAGCCTCCATACTCCAATTAGACATGACAATACCATTAATTCAGAATACCCAGATTAACTTTGACACTCTGCGAGATAATGCACTTTCTAATGATGATTTAGCATCCAAGCACGATTTGATAATAGCACAGCGACATTCAAACACTGGCAACACAGCCTTTGGACATGGTCCAGTAGAATATTGTACGTCTTAGGGATAGGTTTGATCTTTCTCGCCCTTTTGAGATATTGTTATTTCAAACGATTATTTTAATGCTTATTCTCAAAGATATATACATTTAACAAGACTAAATATAAAAATAATACTAACTCTCAAATCTCCCATCAACCTACAGCACCAGTGTATGTAGCCGTACGAAACGATGGCATTCGACGTGAAAAAAAGTTACAGCCTGACAACGACATATTCTCGTAAACTTACTAGGAGTCTCAATTCACCCTACACGGAAGATTTTAGATATGTATCATTGATTCTTGAAAGAAGAATTATAACTGATGGCGGCAGCACCTTACTACGCCAAGAACGATGGGCGAGGCGTCAAAGAAGGGCGCTAGTAAAAACATCCTGACGACGGCAAGAGCCGGAGCGGGAAGGACTCGAGCGGCAGTCCATCTCACCGTACCGATATAGATAACACATTCGATTATTATCATAGAGCCTGCTTCACATTGCGCAATATTCCGTTTATGCATTTTTTAGTTCTAATTATTAAAATACTATAACCCCGGCTGATCATAGCTAGAGTCTTATTTACAATTAAACTTTATTATTTATATTTTTGTCAAGAAATCCCTTATTAATAAAATTCATCATACAAATCAGAAGTGGGATACTTCTCGCGTATCCATAAATTAAAGTGGTGTTATTAAGTGATATCAAGATAAGAAGACGTCAAGTACGTGAACGTAGTCACCTTCGAAGCAGGAGAGACGTTCGGCGGTCTACGGATGGCAGAGAAGGAAGTAACACGAGAAACATCTCGTAGAGAAAAGAGTTAGATCTGGCCAATCTAACGAATGTTTTGTCAAATTTTGTAAGTAAAGGTTACAGAAAGTGCCATAATTACATTCATGAGAAAGTGTTGCCGGAATTCAATCCGGAAAAGGAAAATGTTACTGCAGCTGAGTGGGAAGATAAGGTCACTAAATGTGGTGAAATGTATGATTGGGATAGAAAAACCAAATTATATCTTTCGACTGTGAAGTTAGAGGGTAATGCAAAAATCTGGCATAACGAGCTCAGAGAACCTTCGTTGATTTCGGAGGTATTTGCTTTATCAATTGTTAAGCGATTTTCGGACGAAGGAAGTTTTGGCAAACTGACCAGATGTGAAGGACATTTTGACGAGTATGGTTCGAGAAAAGGAGTTCTATCCCGTAAGACTGACGCTGTAAATCGATGGGCAGTTCCAAAATCTTCGCGTTGGAACATTCTTAAAATGTGCCATCCATGACGATCAAGGAAATTTCGCCTTAGAAAAAAACTCTTGAGAAAATCCGCGAGAATTATTGGTTCAAAGGAATGAGACAGTTTGTGTCGAAATACGTCAAGGCATGTTTAAATAGTTCATATGACAAGGGAAAGTCGGAAAGCAAGCCTGGTTTCCTGCCCCTCATTGAAAAATAAGCATTGCCCTTTCATACTGTACATCTTGTTCATATAGGCCCATCCATACGTTCAAATAGTAAAAATACTCAATTTCTGAATATAATTTATAGTTTCACTAAATTCTGTATTCTCGACGTGTGATAAAAACAAAGACAAAACACGTTGTCAAATCACTTGAACAATTATTTGTATTATTTGGTGTCCAAACACGACTGATAACAGATAAAGGACCAGCCTCTACGTATCATTTGTTCACAGCTTTTTGTCAAGAATACAATATAAAAACATAATAAATGTTATCGCAACACCCAGAGCCAATGAACGGTGCAAAAGGTGGAATAGTACTGTTCTATATTCATTAGCGACTACTTGTGCCGGATTATCGGAAGATCAATGGGATAAACAAGTCTAAATAGTCTAAAACGCAATAAAGTGTGCTTCTAATATAACAATTGAAGTTTCTCCTTCTCAGCTACTTCTAGGATACAAACCGAGAGGAGGTGCGGATGCCCAATAGTCAGTTGAAATCCAAAACACTCTCGATCAAATAGATTTGTATGCGATACGCAAGGAAGCAAAGAGAGCAACTGACATTGAACAAGCGGAGCAAAAAAAGAGAGTCGACGCTCGTCGTTTCAAGGCACCCCGCTATCACTTAGGTGACATCGTCATGGTCGACTTCGATGCCCCTAATCTTGGACAGAGTAGGAAATTAGTAGCTAAGGCCAAAGGTCCCTTCTAGATCGCCGGGATACTTCCTAACGAACGTTACGAAGCTCGAGATCGCAGGAATTCAAATAAGTTGCCAATCCAAAAAAGCGTGGTACCAGTGGACAGGATCCAAAAATGAGTTTTTGAGGTGAACAATTCAAATTTAAAAGCATACGTTATTGAATGTAATTACGCTGGATTAGATTCAGAAGGTGGCTCTGACATAGGTTCACGCTCAATTTGTGACAGCGCGGTAAACTGGCGTGATCACATGTTAATTTCCAAGTGAGGCGATTGCTTATTACCCATAATCGCCCCGTGCAAGAAGACGTAGGCCAGAAAGGCACTTTTATGTTTTAATTATTTGAACCACGATTCTGCGGAACGGTGCTCCGATCCAAACAAGGTATCTGCTTGTAACTTGAGGTTAAATTCGGTCGTTAGTGTTAAAATGAAGCGAATTAAAGAATGGTGAATGTTGTGTGCTTTCAGCGTGTTTTTTTTACATTTTGGCCATGATGTCCCATTAATGTATCATTATTGCTTCTAATGATCACCTCTCTCATCGATTGTTTTTCTGGATCGATTGTTCTTCTAGATCGATTGGTTTTCTGGATCGATTGGTTCTCTGGATCGATTGGTTTTCTGGATCGATCGGTTTTCTGGATCGATTGGTTTCTGGATCGATTTGCATTGGGCCTTGTCAAGCCTCAAGATGTGTAAATGCCGCTAAATTAAGTCGAGTCGATTTGAATAAAGACGCTCAGCGCAGTTTGTAACCGCCGATCATTATCAGGAGAAATTTATCTTCTCCTTGTCTTGTCTGCATCGGAGATCAACGATGAGTAAGAAAACCTTACAAAATATTATTACAATTCACACTTGGATCTAAATGCAAATTTTTAACTTGGATTCATCGCACCTATCAATTTTATTATAATATGCGTTATACATTGAAACTTTATGTTCCATGTCTTGTGAGTGTGTGTGAGTTGATTTTTTATGGATTATTTTATTAAATTATTTGCATTCATTGATAAATGTGCCACTTCTTGAATTTTGGATCGTCAATGACCATACGTAAGTTGTAATTCCATGCGCTTCTCATATTGAGAATAACTTTTATATAACTTCAATTTTATGTACAAAATGAAAGTTTTTTGTTATAAGTTACTTTTGACGCTACAAAACAATTATGTGAGTTTATCATAAGACAAGTTGCGATAACTTGACTTATTTTAGGTAACATATAAATTATTTTGTGCTTATATGTATAAATTGTTTTGGGTCAATTTTGACCTGGTCCAAGTCTAGGGTGGCCAGACACGATTACAGTCAGAATCGTAATCCGTAACTGGTGCCCTAGGCGTAGGCTGACTGACTGGCGGCCATCAAGGGTTTGAGTATGATTCCTGGTTAGAACCATGCGATAATTGAGGCTTTTGACGAAGGCTGGGTTGACTAACTGTCGGAGTATGCAGTACTTGGTTATGATTCCTGGGCAGAATCATGCGGCAACTAAGTCTGGAAGGCAAGGCTGGGGCAGTCTGACAAATCCTCTTTCCATTCATTGATGATGATTCGATTTTCCACAGATAAATACTACACTCCTAATAGTCGAGGACGACCATGATATCAGGATGGTCGAATGGAAGAAGAATTATAATCGAGGGTGGCAGCACCTTACTGCACCAAGAACGATGGGCCAGGCGTCGAAGAAGAGCGCTGGTAAAAACTCCCTGACGACGGCAAGAGACGAAGCGAGAGGCACTCGAGCAGCATTCCTTCTCAGCGTATAGCGATATAGACAGCACGTTCGATTATCATGGAGCCTGTTTGACATTGCGCAATATTGCCTCAATACATTTTTTTGTTCTAATTATTGAAATACTATAACTCCGGCTGATCATAGCTACAGTCTTATTTACAATTAAACGTTATCATTTCAATTTTATTTCATTATTATTATTTCATTTGATTATTTATATTTTCATCAATAAAACGCTTATCATTAAAATTCGTCTGACATTAATAAAATTGATTGAGATTTAGAGACCCTTGTCGCCATCTCTAAGCAAAGAAATCCTACGGCGACTAAGTGCGGATAAAAACAATGCGTTAAGTGTATATCTATAAATGTATGTACGCGAGCGAGTGATCTAAAAAAGAGAAGGAGAAAAGAGAGAAGCCGCAGCTCGAACAACCAGTCAGTCTGATATCGTCGTCTGTCGACACACGCACACAAATGTAATCGTGCGGTATGCTTGCGCCTAAGCAAAGCATGGTAATATTGCAGTAGTTGTCTTGAAGCTTAACATATCTCATAATGATATTTTAGAACTAACAAATATTCATTATTAGTTTTTCTTATTGTATTCCTGGCGTTATTCATTATTACAGACATCCCCAAAATCGTTTATTACAACAATACTAATTTGGTATCATCCTTTAAAAGAGGTATCTCAGATTCGCTACCTATGAGTCATGGGCAAAATTTTCTGGCGTTACGCAGGCTATATCTAAGATCTTTTGAACATGATCAACAAATCATTGATTCTTAACTGCATTCTCTGTGTAGCTAGGATTTCTTGTACTGTACATGATTTCTTTCGGGATGTTCCCGGAAAAGAATGGAGAAGAAAACTCATTCGTCGGAAAGTTCAACAGGTAAAATCTGTTTTAGAAAATATTTTGAATAACTGTAGTGTCTATCCAATAATAAAGGCTCATTCACGTGATTTTTCGCGTTGCACCTTGCTAGCTACAGCTGTTATCGAATTGGAATCGGATTGAAAGTTCTCAAGGTTTTGAAACCTGCTTATCAAAAGATCAATACTCAATTTTCTGGAGTTTGAGGAGAATTTATTGGTACCGCTAAAAAACTCGCCAAAGTATGGTTTCGTCCCAAGGACGATAGTCTGAATTCAATATCCTTGTACGCGTTAGCGCTTCAGAATTTAACTTCTTACTCGCCAACTGAATTTCCTAGAGGAATAAATAGGCGAGAGTTTAAACAGCTGAGTCTAGCTGATCCCGACGCTTTCGGCTCTTCTCAAGGAGACATTATTTTAGGAGCGGATCGTTTTGGATCCTGTTTGTTACCAGGTTTGAAACAAGCCACTTTGGGCACTCTAACCGCACAAAACAGTGTTTTTGGGTGGATTTTATCTGGTCCATGACGCAACTATTGTGACAGTGGCTCTGTTGCCACACATCTCAGTATTACTGAGGAGGTTCTTCATTCAGATTTATCCCGTTTTTTGGAAATGGAAGAACCTCCAGCTACATCTTCATTGACAGAAGATGATATTTGTTGCGAGGAACATTTTTCCTCCACATACCAACGTCTGCCTTCTGGGCAATATATGGTCCGTTTGCCCTTCGAAAATGGGCCACCAATCGACATCGGAATTAGTTACTGGTTTTTTAGAGTCAAATACGTCTCGGACAGTTTACTTGCCCCATCATCCTTTTCTAAGAGAGGGTGGTTCTACTACACATTTGCGTGTTGTTTTTAATGCTTCAAGTCTCACAGATAATGGCTCTTCATTGAATTATCACTTACATGTAGGACCAAAATTATCAACAGATTTGGTCTCAATTGTCATGCGTTTGCGCGTTCATCAATTTGTTTTTGTTGCTGACGTGGAAAAAATGTTCCGTCAAATTAAAATTGATTCGCGTGATTATGATTATCAGCGGATTCTATGGTATTCTGAAGAAGGTAAACTTGAAGCGTGACGGTTGACCAGTCACTTACGAAACAGCCTGCGCTCCGTATTTTGACAATCGAGTAATTGAACGATTGGCAAATGACGGAGGATCTGCATTTCCTCAGGCCAAAGGTATTTTAGAGAATAACGTATATGTTGATTATGTACTCTTTGGTGCAGATGGGGTAGAGGAAGCTAAGCAATTAAGAGAACAGGTCTCTCGATTAATGGGACGAGGCGGGTTTCACCTTCGGAAGTGGGCAGCAAACTATGAAACGTTGCTGTCTGATTGTCCGCAAGGAAACCATGAGAGAGCCTTCGATTTTTTTTTTGGGGAGGATATCCAAATGAAGATACTGGTTTTACACTGGGTTCCGCCTTCAGACAACTTTAAAATTTGTGTAGAGGCTCTCCCTATTGAACAACCAACCAAGAGAAAAATTCTCTCGGTTATACCGAAACTGTACGATCCTCTAGGATGGTTTTCTCCTGTCGTGATCATGGCTAAACAAATGATGCAAGAACTCTGGTTGCGTAAGCTGGGATGGGATGATCCTCTTCCAGATAATTTATTGATTTAGACGAATGCTTATTATACAGGGCTTCCAAAACTAGAGGAAATCCGAATATCTAGATGGTCAGGACAAACTTTTTAATGCGTAACATTGTAATGTGACTTTAATTATTCCAGAATCTTTAGAAGAAGATGATCAAGACACTGATTCAGATACAGAAAGTGACTCTGATTCAGATTGAGAGTGCGATTACTCACTAATCTTCCAAAATGTTCCAAATCTTCCTTGGTACTTCAGGTACGAGGTATAACATAATTCAAAAGGAAGATGGCAATGGTTCAATGGGTGAATTTGTATACTTTGTACTGGAGGCAAGCCTCAGAGATTGCATACACATCGATAACTATACAAATTATGTTATTGGATTGCAAATAAGTTCTGATGGTCTACGATTAGTTGATTCCGGTTACCAAGAGCTTTGGCCTTTCGTTGATAAAGTTCATTTCGATCCGGACATCTATAAACCATTTGCAGTAGCTGTGTATTTTGGTGAAACGCAGCCGAGATCTACAGAAGCCTATTTGGCTCAGTTCACTGAGGAAGTCAGTGGTCTTCAAGAAAATGGGATGAATATTTTGGGTAGACATTTCGATGTAAGAATAAAATGGTTTATTTTCGATACACCACCTCGAGCGTTACTAAAGGGTACAGTCGGACACACAGGCTTCAACGCTTGTGAGAGGTGCACCGTGCAGGGATTCAAAGAAGACAATACAACAGTATTTCCATCAGCTGACTCAGAGGAAAGAACAGATGCATTGTTCAGGAGTAGAACACAGGCAGGTCATCACAATTATATAACACCTTGATGTAGGATATTTCCATTTCTAAATTTGATTACATGCTTTGTCTTAGATTTCATGCACCTTTGTTGTTTGGGTGTCATGAAGAGATTACTCGAAGGATGGGTGGAAAAGGGACGTAATAAGGTGAATAGATTGAACAGATTAGAACTATCTAGGCGAATGAAATTTTTGAAATCGCAAATGCCTTATGAATATAAGCGAAAAATCAGTTCGACTGATAAGCTTGGAAAATGGAAGGCTACAGAATATCGGTTCTTCTTATTATATGGGGGTTCCATTGTTTTGAAGGGGATACTTAGCAAAAGGTTTTACAAGCACTTCCTATTACTTCATGCAGCTTAGTCGAATACTGTACTCCGAAAAGCTTTGTCGTAAATATACAGATAAAGCTAAACATTACTTGAGAGTATTTTTTGTGGCTATGGGAGAGTATTATGATCTCAAATCTCAAATGTTGAATTTACATAATTTGATTCATCTGGCCGATAGTGTTAAGAATATGGGTTGCTCTCCTAATCAAATTACTGCTTTTCCATTCGAAAACTTTCTTGGAAAATTAAGAAAGCACATTCGAATTGCAAATGGACCCTTAGCTTAGTTATGACGAAGACTCCATGAGGTGAAGGTGATTTCTGCTCCTAGAAACGTAACGATTCCAACTTTAATACGATTTGTGAAAACGAAGAAAAATCGCACAACTGCTGTTATACTGTCTATACTGTCTATACTGTCTATACATTTATATATACATGTGAGAACCCCGAATTTTGGCAGGCCAGGTTATTTTAGAATGAAATTTTTGGGTTAATATCCCATAACTATTAACAAAAACTATGAATATTGGACTGATTCCAATATAAATCACCGAATAAGAATTTTGTTGAAAAATTGTATTTTTTGGTTGAAAACTAAATTTTGTCAAATACTGAACTATTCTAGCTCAATGTTCATAATTTCAGTTAGAATAATTTCGTCTTTCTGGTTTAAAATTCAACTAATTCAGTTAACAATAATTTACAACTTCATTTGATTCTTCGTCATTTCGTGCATAAATGCAATAATTTGTTTGACAGTTTTCATTGTTTGTTGACAATCCATTTTTTTTAGAAAGTTAGTTTAACTTATTCCAATTAAAAATCCCATAGTTTTAGTTATAAATTTATTTGTTTGCTGAACATCCATTTTTCAATTTTCAAATTTGAGAGTTCAAATTTTTGTTGACAATAAATCTTCTTCGGTAAAAGGTAATTTATCTCTTTTGGGAAATTCAACTCCTTCAAATGAAGATTCTTTATTCCAGTAGAAAACTCTTATGCCTAATCTGAAATTGGTTTCTCGAACTAGAAATTGTACTGTTCCATTTTTGGGTAAATGTAATTATTTTTTTAGTTTGAATTTCGACTATTTTTGCTCAAAAATGGGATTTTTCAATTTTGGTAAAATTTTTTCACGATATTATTAAAAAACCACACATCTTATGAAAAAATGGTATACATAAAATTTATAGGTTTTTTTAAAATGAATCACTTTTGTTCTTAAAATTTTTCCACACCTTGCATAGTTTGACCAAAAAATGAATCTTTCTATTTTTCATTCATTTTCTAACAGTTCCCGTAGCTAATACCTAAGTATCGCTCATATACTTTTGATGTCAGCAACCCACAGTGGCCCAGTGGTAACGCTATATTTTCCATGTCCTGGAGTAAGGGGGTTCAACTACTGACGATGCCTTTTTTTTCTCTCGTTATATTCATTCCTGAATCCGACATCGTTGGAAATTGTAATTTTGATAAAAACTGCATCATATCACAATGGGACTACATTCGAAATTTC
>WSXT02206382.1:0-18196 GCA_011762715.2 Neuroterus valhalla
ATTTTTTTCATCTAATAATTTTTTTTTCTTTTTAATTATTTTTTCAACTCTCATATCTAGAACTTATAAATAAGGAGCTTCAAACAGAGAATCATTTTTTTCTTTTTCTATCAACACATCTTTTATTTAGTCAGATTGTTGTAAGAAATTGTATTTCAAATAGGAAATATACTGCTTTGGACATAATTTTCCTACTAGAATTAGTTTTAGAAATAATTTTGCGAAAAAAATTGAGATAAGCAATAATTTATTGAAACAAATTGTTTCAACAAATTTATTTCGCAAAACTTATGGCAAATTCAAAATCAGCTATGCCTCAAAGTCCTCAAATTTTGTAGGATTTATCTAGTTTATGACTCGGAATCTTATAATCACGCCATATTTTGTTTGGAAAAGTTTGAACAAATTATTTTAGGAAATTCGGCTTCGTCAGTCTAATGACCATTGCAATATTTTTTATTTGAAAGAAATGTCTTCCAATAATATGTGTACCAATTTTCGTCAAAAAATTTTCAAAAGTTTGAGCTCAATGAATTATCATCAATACATAAACATAAATGTTTGTTGCACGAAAAAAATAGTTGAAAAAATTATTCTGTCGAAATTCCAACATTTATACGTTACTGATAGCGTGAAGATTCGATTGATATAATCATTTAATAACATTTGCTTGGGCTGGAAATTGGGGTACCCACCTGATGTGATTCGTTGAGAAGATATTGCATTCATTTTTTAATTTTTCTCACTTCTCAAAATCAAACTAGAAGACAAGAATTCTTTTTTCAAATATTAAACTCTTTGATAGAAAATATCCTCTATTCTCAAATTAAATCACATTTTTGAAATAAAACTTCCATATTTTGGTACAAATTCATTTTTATGTTCGAAAATTCACTCTTTTATTGAAAAATCATATTTTAGGGTTGCAATAACAAATGTTCTCTAGATGACTCGTCTCATTGACCTAAAAATACAACATCTTCGTTAAAAACTGATGTATTTATTCAAAATTCGTCTTTTTTTAGGCAAAATTTAACTTCTTGGTAAAAAATTTGTTTTATCATCCAATGAACACTCGAGGTCTGAAGAATGAATGTTTCTCAAATGTTATGACTTCTAACGAATTTCACTGGGACTTAAATAGCCGAAATGAGTAATAACTGAGTATTTTCCATCAATTTCGTTATAATCTGTGCATCTCTTCGACGTTGGAAGTGTTCCCTCGGAAATGATCTTTACCAAAAACTTGCCGCCCTGAGCCTGGACCCCGAGGGCCCCTAGTGTAAATCCAACAATAATGGAATCAACCTTTGTACAACTTTCTAGAATCGAAAAGTTTAGATTCGATATTTCACAGACATTTTCTTACATCATTTTGTTAGGGATTCGAGTACCGTAAACATTTTTCATTAAATAAAAAAATATAAAGAGTTTCTCTCGTCAAAGAGCGGCATTTTGTTTTCAACAATCAGAGTCGAGCAATTCTTTTTATCAGTGAACACAACAGGCAAAGAACGAAGGAAAATATTCGCTTTCTTCTTTGGGGAAAGAAACTTCCACCTCTTCAATTTCATGGGATACATTTCTATATGTATGTCAAGTTCTCTTCAATCTCTTGGTTCGCATTTGCTCAACGACAGAGGAATGCGCCATTCCAGCAGTTTTCCTATTCCTTTGAATTGTTTTCCCGCTACTCTTTTCCGTTCTTTCGTTTATATTGAAAGTTTATTTTTTTCCCCCTTTTATCAAAGCCCCAATATATATTCTCTTTGAATATGCATCGACCTTTCCTAACCGTTCACCGATCATTGGCGTAGCCAGACACTTTTTCACTGGGAATTCACTTTGCCGTATGAATATAATAAGCAGGGTGGCTAATTGCAGAATCTCTCATGGGGCAACAGCATCTAGATCAATTTATTTGATTCCTTTCATTTCCCTGATGCAGAATTCAATCGATTTCGGCAGTCGACTCTTGTCGGGAAATGTACTCCTGAAGTGAAGAGGTGACTAGCCAATGAAATTTTCCATTTTATCGTTCATTGGATTGTGAAAACATCAATTTGAAAAGGTTGGTGATCGTTGACAAGCGCAAAGTTTTGAAATAACGAAGAATTTGCATTTTATACATTTTTATTTTCACTTATCACTCAATGTATTTTAGGTTCAAGAGGATTTTCATTTCGCCATTGAATGACGAATGGGTGACCCATAACTTGTTTACCTGGACTGAATCAAAAGCACTCAAATTAGAGAAAAGATGTTGATGTCAAACATCAAAAATTATCTTGTGATGATTACTATCAATTAATGGCGAGGACGAGGGTTTTTATAGTGGACAAATAACAAGCGCTTACAAATATTTCTGCTGGGAAATCCGAAGGGGTGAAATCGATAGAGATGGGCAGTTTTTCCGAGTTTCGATGGTTATTTCGGAGCAGCCTCACTTTTTTAACGAAGGGGAACCCATTAGCTTGGATGCAATCAGCTAACTATCCAAAAGGCAATAAGCACTAACGAGCTCTCTGCTTGAACGCAAGAAAATCTTGCAAAACGATCTATGAAATCGCACATCGATGGTAAAGTTCAATTTTTCCATCTTTAAACAAGCAAAAAAAGTGTTATTTGTTTACCTCTATACATCCGAAAAACAGAGGAAAGTTAGAAATTTTCTGAAAGGATGCAGAAATTATCTAAAGAAATTAGGAACTATCTAATTTTTATTTCATGAAATAAAATGAGATTGTTCTGATACTCTGACATGCGAAAAAAAAGCGTGAGTTATTATAGCTTGTGATTTATCATAAGAATAGGATAATGAGAACTATAATATTTCGTATAATCGAAATTGTGCGTGTAAACAAGGATGAATATACATTATATAAAATAGGGTAGGTAATTATTTAATTTAATGTAGCGAAAAAAATTGTTTAAAGAAATTGTAAATGTTTATAGCTATCTTCTTCTAGATTAATACTGCATAGTTGCGATTTTTTCCTAAAATTTTCAACTTTTTATCAATTTTCAATTAGATTAGAGGAATAAGTAATTGATTCACATTAGAAAATATTTGTTTAAACAATGTATTATCAAGTTTAAAAATATTTTCTTTGCCTAATGATAACAATTTGCGGCTTTTTCTGAAATTTTCAACTTTTTGCCCACTTTTCACTTGAACTGAGTTGATGTTTGATTCAATTTACCAAACTAATTGTTTGAACAGAATATTATTGTTTATGGCTATATTCTCTTAGATAAGTGCTAAAAAGTTGCGATTTTTCTGAAATGTTTAACTTTGCTTTACCTTTTTTAGTTGTGAACAAATGATAAATAAACATCAGAGAGAATCATATTTTAAACAGTATTGTATTGTTTGAAGTGAATTAATTTTTTTCATTTTCCAATGGCCAAGAAGAGTTAAATAAATCAAAAAAGCTGAATTCATTCAGTGAAATTTGAAGTTACTGTTTTTTCTGAAATTTCCAACTTTTTGTCCTTTTTTTTACTCAAAATAAGTAATTATCTGATTATATTTGTCAAAAATAATTGTTTGGACAAATTGTGAATGTTTATAGCTATCTTCTCTTATATCAATACTACATAGTTCCGGGTTTTTCCTGAAATTTTTAACTTTGTATCACTTTTTAATTAGATTGAAGTAATGCTTAATGCATGTTAAAAAATAATTGCCTAAATAATTTGTTATCATTGCTAATAATATTTTCTTTTCCTAATGATAGAGACTAGCGTTTTTTTCTGAAATTTTAACCTTTTCCCTCACTTTTTACTTGAACTGAGTTGATATTTAATTTTATTTAACAAACTAATTGTTAAAACAAAATATTTTTGTTTATGGCTATATTCTCTTAGATAAGTGCTAGAAAGGTGCGTTTTTCTGAAATGTTCAACTTTGCTTTACCTTTTTTAGTTGTGAACAAATGATAAATAAACATCAGAGAGAATCATATTTGAAACAGTATTTTATTGTTTCAAGTGAATTATTTTTTTTCTTTTCCCAATATTCAAAAACAATAATCGAATCAAAAAAGCTGAATCCATTCATTGGAATTTCTAATTTTCTACTAAAATTCTGGATCTTCAATGCAAAAATTGAATTTTTAGGAAAATAGTTCAACTTTCAACCGAAGAGTTGAATTTTCGACCTAAAAATATAAATTTTCAATCAAAAATATAGTAATTGATATTTAAAAAAAAGATTTTATTTTAAATAAAGAACATTCTGATTTAACCAAGAAATAAATCAATTTAAACTAATTCAATCTTATTGAATTTCATTTAAATTCCATTCAGTGCAAAGTTAAACCTTTCAGAAAAAACCACAACTTTCTAGCAATCATCTGAGATAAAATGGTTATAAACAATAATAAATTGTTTGAATAATGCATTTTTGTTAACTCGCAATTATTATTACCTCACTAATTGAAAAGTGGACGAAAAGCTTAAGAGTTTAGAAAGAAACCGCAACTTTTTAACACTAATCTAGGAGGAGAAAGCCATAAACAATAGTAATTGGTTCAAACAATTATTTTTGTCAAATTGAATTAAATATTAACTCACTTTAAGTGAAAAGTGCACAAAAAGTAAAGAATTTTAGAAAAATCTGTTTAAACAATTATTTTTGCTAAATTAAATCAAATAATTACTTACTTTAAATGAAGAGTGGACCAAGAGTTGAAAATTTCAGGAAAAAACGCAACTTTGTAGAATTATTCTAAGAGAATATTGTTATAAATAATACAAAATTATTTAATCACTTATTTGCGTTAACTTTTCTTGATTATTACCTCGCTTTGACTAAAACGTTGAAAATAAGTTGAAAAATTCAGAAAAAAACCTGGACCTTCTAACCCTTTTCTAAGAAAAAGTTGCTAAAACCTATAATAAATTATTTAAACAATAAAAATAAACATCTAGTTATCAGTAAAAAGTAGTATTTTATATATTTGAAACAATCTGCGTTAAAAAAACTGCAAAAAAAATAATAATTCTGTGAATAATTGTGGAGAGAAATGGTGAATTTCGAACTCGGATCACCTAATATTGAGAATTCTAAATAAAATTTACAAAAGCATCTTTCCTTCCTATGGGAAATACATGTTAAACTTCATGGGGCTTGCGCCACTCCTAAATATTATTTTTTTTAAACAAAAAAATACGTTAATTTTTTTGTGGATTCGAACAAATTTCCGGGCGTTTTGCATGAAATTTGAAAAAAAGTTTTCGGACCACCCAATATGCAATCATTTATCAGCACTTTCATAGTCTTATCCAAATCTTGTGCTCAGTTTTGGTCTCTTTTTCAAGTTTTGATGAATAAATTGAATAATAAATTGGAGAATAATCGTCTATGTCGATCAGATCTTGATTCTATGTGAATTTCGGTTTGGTATCGAGCTTTTTACTATTCGAATATCGATCCTCAAAATGGGTCGTGAAAGAAGGTAATGACTGTTGAAGTTGCTTTAATATTCTTGAACTTGAATTTCCTGAAGTTGCATAATAGAAAACAACTTCCACGTAGTCGTTACCTCGTTGAACTAGGCCCGAAAATATTAATCTTTCAAGCTATTTCGAAAATTGAGATTTCTGTAAAAATAGCGCCAAATTAACAAATTGAGTCAATTTATACATTGAATTAATTGACATATTGACTTAATTGGCATATAAACTGTGAATCATCGATGTCTAGAATTTTCAAACTCTGGAGCATGTTGGATATGTTGAATACGTCTTAGATAATCAAAATAAATTTTTCCTTGTATAGAATTTGAGTTTTGCGGTATTCTCTAATGCAAATCAGAAAGGGCCAGAAATGCAGTAGGACATTTTTTTCGAACTTTCATGCATGTCGTCCAGGAATTTGTTTGGAATTGCAAGAAATGTATGTAATTTTGTTTGAAAAAAAAATTATATTAACAGGTGGCGCAAGCCCGATAAATTTTAACAGAGGTATATCCCATTTGAAAAAAAAATGTTTTTGTAAATTTTATTTAAGATCCTCTATATGAGCTAGATCATAAAAAAGCTGAACGATTATCTTCGAAATCATCCATAAAAGACGAATAAAACATTACTCCCCGAATGTCACCCTCATAAATCTGTTTGATAGGGCCCCGAAAAGCTCATAAGTAGAAAAAATGGACTATTCGAGTTTTTAGCAAAACTTTTTTTGTTTGGTTTAATTCAACGCAGATTTTTTCCGTTACTTGGGATACTACTCCATACTGATAATAAAATGTTAATATTAATTTTTTAGACAATTAATGATTTTTTAAATCAATTTTCTCTTAGAAGAGGGTTAGAAAGTTTCTGTTTTTCTGAATCCCGCCACTTTATTATTACTTTCTAGTTTGAGCACGGTAATAATCGATTGAGGTTATCAAAAATAATTGTTCAAACAATGTTATACCATTCATAATATTTTGCTTAGATATTGCTAGAAAGTTGTGGGTTTTTTCTTGAATTTTGAACTTTTCTCCACTTTTCACTGAAGTGAGTTAGTATTAAATTTATTTTTTCAAGAACATTTGTTCGGAAAAATTATTATCGTTCAGCACTGTTTTTTTCTTAATATATATTTGATATTTACGACTTTCTCCTTACATTTAAATTTTTTATCTCTTTTCAATTAGAATAAAGTTACGAATAATTGAAAATGACGAAAATAGCAGATTCATGAGAGAAAATCATATTTTAAACAATCTTTTTTTTTGTGAATATACTTTTCTAAAATAGAACCGATGTTCGAAATTTACTCGAAATATCCGACATGGATCATATTGAATAGAACCCCCCCCCCCCCCCCCTTTTCCCTACACCCTTTTTGAGAAAAGCCGCGAATCGTTGGAAAACTGATGCAACATATCAACAAGATGCGATTGCAGTCGGAAAATTGAGAGCGGTCAACGACGTAGCAGAACAAGTTGTGAAATTGATACCTGAGTTCAATTCTCTTCTTACTAGAAACAGAAGTAAGGAAAAATACTTACTTCAAGTGGTAACAGAGTACCAGAAGCACTTTCCTGACTATATGAATCCACCATGTCCCGTGAGATATTTTAATCAATTATTGATCTGTCCAATATCTTTTTAATTTTGTTAAATTAAATTAAATTTCCTGTGTTAATCAAAAAGAAAACTTGTACAATAGGGTTCAAAAAAATATATTTAGAGTTGGCGCAAGCCCCATGAAGTTCAACACGTATTTCCCGTAAGAAAAAAAGACGTTTTTGAAATTTTATTGAGAATTCTCGAAATTAGGTGAATCGAGTCCGGAATTCACCATTTCTCTTCACAATTAGTCACCGAATGCGAATAAAATATTACGTTTCAAATATTACCCCCATAAGTCTGTTTTATAGGGTCCCGGAAAACCTCCATAAGTGAAAAAATGGGTTTTTCGAGTTTTTGGAGCTAATTATGATTTTTTTCCGGTTTTTAACGGAGATTGTTTCAAATACATGAAATACTACTTCATTCTGATAATTAGATGTTTATTTTATTTGTTTAAACAATTTTCTAATATTTTTAACAACTTTCTCTCAGAAAAGGGTTACAAAGTCATAGTTTTTTCTAAATTTTTAACTTATTTTTAACCTTCCAGTTGGAGCGAGGTAATAATCAATTGCAGTTACCAAAAATAATTGTTTGAACAATGTGTTATTATTTATAACAAATTCTCTAAAAATAATGCTACAAAGTTACTGTTTTTTCTTAAATTTTCAACTTTTCGTCCTTTTTTTCACTTAGAGTAAGTAATTATATCATTTAATTTGGCAAAAATAATTGTTGGAAGAAGTTTTAAATGTTTGTAGCTATCTTCTCCTAGATTAATACTAAATAGTTCCGGTATTTTCCTGAAATTTTTAACTTTTTATCACTTCTCAATTAGATTGAAGTAATACCTAATTCATGTTAAAAATAATTGTTATATAATTTATAATCATTGCTAATAATATTTTCTTTGCTTAATAATATAAACTTGCGGGTTTTCCTGAAATTTTTAACGTTTTGCCTATACTTTTCGCTTGAAGTGAGTTGACATTCAATTAAATTCAACAGAAATAATTGTATTAACAAATAATTATTGTCCATTGTTTTATTGCTCTTAGATTAGAGCTAAAAATTTGCATTTTATTCTAAACTCTTGAACTTTTGGTCCGATTTTCACTTAGTGATGTAATAATTGATGCGAGTTGACAAACATGCTTATTTGAACAATTTATTATTGTTTATAACCATTTTCTCTTTGATAAGTGCTAGAAATTTGTGAGTTTTTTCTGAAATATTTAACTTTGCACTAAATGGGATTGGAATGAAATCCAATTAGATTGAATTGATTTGATTTTTGGTTGAATTAGATTGTTTTTGATTTCAAATAAATTTTTTTTTTAAATATCAACCTTCATCTTTTTGATCAAAAATTTATATTTTTAGGCTGACAATCCAATTCTTTAGTTGAAAGTTGAACTACCTTCTTAAAAATTCAATTTTCTCGTTGAAGATCTATGAATTTGGTAGAAAATGCGGAACTCAAATTTCACTGAATGAATTCAACTTTTTTGTTTTCATTAATTTTTTTAACATTGTAAAAAGCGGAAAAATAATTCACTTGAGACAATACAATACTATAATAATATTATTCTTTATAATGTTTAACTATTATTTGTTCGCAAATAAAAAGGTTAAACATACTCAAATATTTTAGAAAAAACCGAAACTTCTTAGCACTAATCTAGGAGAAGATAAAGATAAACAATAATAATTTGTTCAAACAATTAATTTTGTTAAATTAAATTAAATATTAACTCACTCCACGTGAAAAGTGTGCAAAACGTTGAAAATTTCAGAAAAACTCGAAAGTTTCCTTCATTAGGCAAAGAAAATATTATTGGCAATGATAACAAAATTTTCCAACAATTATTTTGAACATGAATTAATTATTACTTTAATCTAATTGAAAATTGATAAAAAGTCGAAAATTTGAGGAAAAAAGCGCAACTATGTGAAAAGTGGACAAAAATTTGAAAATTTCAGAAAAAACTATGACTTTCTAACCCTTTTCTAAGAGAAAGTTGCTAAAAATATTAATAAATTGTTCAAACAATCGAAATAAACATCTAGTTATCAGTATGAAGTAGTATTTCATATGTTAGAAACACTCTGCATTAAAAAACCGCACAAAAAATCATAATAAGCGCCAAAAACTCGAAAAACCCATTCTTTTACTTATGGGGGATTTTGGGGCCCTATAAAACAGCCCTATTGGGGTGATATTTGGAAGGTAATATTTTTTTTGCATTCTGTTACTACTTATGAAGAGAAATATAGTGAATTTCGAACTCGATTCACCTAATATTGAGAATTCCTTATCAAATTTACAAAAACGTATTTTTTTCTTATGGGAGATACGTGTTCAACTTCATGGGGCTTGTGCCACCTCTAAATATTTTTTTTTTTTTTCAAAACGAAGAAATTGCGTTTATTTTCCTGTGGATTCGAACAGATTTCCAGGCGTTTTGCATAGAAATTCATCAACAAAATTTTCTAATGCATTTTTGGACCACCCTTTTGTACAAGTCCTTCAAGGACGTAGTCTTCCACCCACTTCTTCTTATTTTAGTCTTTGTTCTTACTCTTCTGTATGATACCTTTTTTTTTTAATTTTTCGCGAACAATAGGGGAAGTAGAAAAATAACTCACTCAGGACAATACAATTCTATTCAAAAAATTATCCTAGTTGAGGTTCACTTATTGTTTGTACATAACTGAAAAGACAGAGGATGACTAGAGATTTCAGAAAGAAGCAACTTCCTAGCATCTTTCTGAGACAAGATAGTTTTAAACAATAATAAATTTTTTGATTGAGCATGTTTGTTAACTTGCATTGATTCTTACCTCACTCAGTGAAAAGTGGATAAAATGTTTGAGAGTTTGGAAGGAACCACAACTTTAAAACCAAAATATTAGATAAGACAGTTATATACATTATTAATAAATTGTTTGAAGAATTCTTTTTGTTACATTTGATTTATTATTACTTTACTTTGTATGAAATGTGAAAAAAATCGTAAATTTCAATGAAAAAACCGCAATTATCTAGAATTGGTCTAGTAAAAGATAGCAACGAACAATAAAAATATGTTTAATCGATTCTTTCTGCTAACAATAAGTTAAATTGAATATCAACTCACTCCAAGTAAGAAGTATACAATAAACTAGAAAATCTAGAAAGAACCGCATCCGTTTAGCATTATCCTAAGAGGATATTGTCATAAATGATCATACATTGTTTGAACAATTATTTCTATCAACTTATGTCCTTACTCCAACTGAAAAGTTGAAAATAAGTTGAAAAATTCAGAAAAAACCCGCGAGCTTCTAACCTTCTCTTGAAGATAAATGATCAAAAGAATAATAAGTTGTTTAAAAAACTTATATTAACAACCATTCATTATTATTAGTAGTATATTATATGGCAGAAACAATCCGCCTTGAAATAACCGGGAAAAATCACAATTGGCGCCAAAAAGTGGAAAAACCCATTTTTCCCCTCACGGGTTCTCTGAAACCCTTCAATAAAAGACTTACGGGTACGGAATTTGAAAATCACTATGATATTCGTATTCCATGACTAATGGTGAAGAAAAATCTTGAGTTTCAACGCGATTTAGCTCATATCGAGAATCCTGAATATAATTTTCAAATCAAAATTTTTAATATGTATTAATATGGTGATTCAATAAATTCATGTGAAGAATAAGTTAAATAAAAAAACACTTTCTTCATTCTGGTTGAATATGAACATGTTAAGAAGCTAACAATTCAAAAACTGCCCTGATTACATCCCGGAATATAAATTCTGAACTCATTTCAATTTCAAGGAAAGATATTCTTGATTATTGTATCACTTGAAGTATACACTTCTATTCGAAATACAATTCAAGCTTACAGCTGCCTGCTGGTGACCCCAAGAGAATGGAACCCGGTATTCATGAATTCATATAATGCCGCGTATCCAGCAGCGATTTTTATTACATCTTTTTGTATACCTTCAATCGAACCTGAATTTTCGGAACTTGAGATCTCCCCCCTCATGAAAGTTTGAATGAAAATGTCAAACCGTGCATGTAACTTTGAAACATATTTGAATTCAATGATGAACTCGATTCAAGAATATAAAGATTGCGAGGCGTCTGGGCATCTTAAAATATTGTATTTCTCTGAACAAGAGGTGCTGAAGGCCACTTCTATTCTAAATGAATATTTGTTCCCCTCGTTTTTTTTTTTTTACTTTATTGCAGAATATTGATGATTTTGTCCATATTATTATTTACTTGATTGTAAATGTATCAGGTGTAACACTTGGTAATCTCATCCAGGTAAATCTCCTTCGATCACAAGAGTGACATTTTTTAATCACGTCGAGGCGCTATGGTTAAAAACATTCATTCGATGTTTAATTAAAAGCGAATCAAAATGTCGCACGACCCTTCACCGTCTTTACAGTATCACCAGTACTTGTAACGTTACCACAAAGCGAAAAGCGAATTTCAATTAATTTAAGGTCGCGTACTGCCAGTTACATTTTTCGGTTTTGCTTACCACTCTGAATCTAGGTTTCAAAGCCTGCAAACCAACCAATGCATTCGATTACCTACTCGAAATTGATAATTATTTGCGTGTTATTTATTTGATTTCCTGACAGAGGATTGTTCGAATTTCGAAATGATTGGGACACAAAATAAAATCAAAAATACTCCAAAATGGTGTATGTGGAAATTCAATTAAAAATTGCAAATCAATGTGGTAGATACCTATTGGTGTATGCAGAATCTGAATTATGATAGTGCTTCTAGCGAGTTCCTAGTAATTTTCATTTGATAATATATTCACATGATTGGTCATTTTAGTTGAAGTCTATAGAAATCTCCGGTTTCTGAGAACCTTGCATAATTTTGCAAACTGTATTTGGAACTATGCATAATTCCGAAAATGTAATCAAGACACTAGAACTTGTGATTAAGATGATAGTGAGCAGACTTGATTTGTAGTTTGATCCTTGAAAAGTGTAATTACTCTCGACTACCAATCAAGTGTCCTATGCATATGAACTACTCTAATTATCATCTAGAAGATATTGATATTTATTTATAGTACGGTATAGAAAATCACTTTAGTATTCGACATTTATCCGAAAAATATTGAGTTTTTTCTGAAGAAAAAAATCAGCCTGCGGCGCGGGCACATTCTCATCGCGCGCTTCGCGCGCGGCTCGTAACTTTGAGCGCGCTTACGGCGCGAGTCTTTCGGATCTCGCGCTTCGCGCTCGATGGTAATATCATCACGCGTTCCGCACTCGGCCCTTGTACCTCCCCACAGTTTTATATGAAGCTTGTGAAACTCAAAAGCGAAATGTCGACTACTTTAAGGATGTACACTAGTTACAGTCAATCTCAATATTCGATAATCTTTATGATGATTTCTAAAATTGACCAAAATGTATCCATTATAAATGCTGCGTATTTAGATGGAAGCTCCTAAGTGTGTTTCAGGAAAAAAATAATTCAGGTTGAAATTTTTCAATTTTCAGAACTTATTTAGAGTTTTAGTTTCTGCCTTCTCATTAGAGAAAAGTTACAATTCTTATCCAATCCTAATGGTCAAGGCCTCATTTAATTCTTCGGAGGATTTTCTACAATTCTATTTGAGTAGATTGTATTGAAAAAAATTATTCAGAAATCATAATTTTTGGAATCGTTATAAACAATGAAAATTCGAATTCCAATCAAAACTATCCAAATAGAATTGTAGAAGATCTTTCTGAGAAGTAAACGAGGCCTTGATAATTAGGATAAGACTGTGAATAACTTCTGATAAATATACAATTTCAACCTGAATTATTTTTTCTGAAGCACACTCATAAGCCTCCTTCAGAATATGCAAGCAGTTATTATTCGATACATTTGGTCAATTATATAAATCATCATAAAGATTAATAAATATTGAGATTGACTGTAATTTGAGTACATACTTAATGTGATGAGTGTGAATTCTCTGTTGTTGAAGCTTCTCCGGCTTTAACGAATACATTCTCATCGCGTGTCTCGTGCTGCGCACTCGATCAAAGTTTGTCTAAAACGGTGGAAAAGTTTTTCTAAAAATTCAATTTTTTTTTTATTTTTTACGGTTGAAACAAAAACCACGCGTCCACTGGGAAAAATTATGAAAAATTTACAGTTGTTTTCTAGGTGAATAACTTTTCTTTATCAATCTTCTGTGTTAGTCTTAGTCATTTTTTCGAAAATTTTATTATTTGTTTTTTCTCGTTATTTTTTCTGATTGAAATGAAAAATACATATACTGTCGAAGAAGTTGATAACACATTTAAAGATATTTTCCTGATAAAGAAATTGCCTCTATTTGATTTTTCCTAAGCTTGTGTCAATTTGTCCAAAACTCAATTTTTTCATTTTTTATATGCTCTTTTAGAAATAAAGTAAAAACTGCTTGTCCTATCAAAAAGTTAATTTTACCAAATGTATAGATCTTTTTTTTTTTTTGGTGCACAACTTTAGTTCATTTATATTTTCCCTTACCTAAAACAGTTTGACCGAAACGTAAATCTTTCTATTTTTCATTATTTTTTGTGCGACCAAAATTTGAATTTCCAATTTTTTCAGAAAACTCGAAAAGTTCTAAAGATCATCCTGGAAAGCTCCCAAGGAACATTTTTCTTCTTCAAACTTTTTCTCATATCTGGCATTGTTTGGCTAAAAATTCTCATTTTTGTTTATATTCTTGAATTTCGAAAATGCGGCAACTCTGACAATTTGGTTTTTATCGAAAAAAAAATCATGAGGATAAATTGTTCCACTTTTTACCTACTACTAAAAACAATGCTCACAATTTGTAAGTCTTGGAAAAAAATGTCCAAAAAATTTTCCAAAAAGCTCCCGCTTTTTCACTGTTGATCCAAAACAGCTGGTCAACAAACTCGACTACTCTTTTTGGTCCCTCATCTTGGCACGATCAAATAGGATCATTCTTTCGAAGGTTATCGAATTCACAGATTATTTTTCTTTAATTTTTGTACGATAAAAATTGGAATTTCCGATTTTTTGAGAAAATTCAAAAAGTTGTATTCACCATCTTGTAAGAGCTCCCAAGAAGACACATTTTTTCTCTCTGAATTCCTTTTCAATCTTGCGTTATTTGGCTTAAACTTCTTATTTTCTTTTATATTTTTAAATGTTGAAAATACCATAACTCTGACAATTTTGTTTTTATCGAAAAAAATGAGTGGGATAAATTGCTTTACTTTTCACGTGCTACAAGAAATTGTACTTACAATTTTTGTGTCTTCGAAAAAAAGTCAAAACCTAATTCAAAAATGCTCCCCCTTTTATTTTTGATCCAAAATAGCAAATTACAAAGTCTCCAATTGATTCCCTGGAGATTCGTAAATTTCTAGATTTGGACATTCAAAATCTTACCGATTTGAAATAAGGGGTTCGAAATTATATAATTAAAAAATGGGGAATTTCGGGGAAAGAAATTTTTTAGCAGATGCATTCAAAGTTGAAGAATTGCAAATTCAATTTTATACAAACGTGCTGAATTGAAGTTTTATGTGTGAATTGGTAATCTGTATCCACAGACATTTTTTGATAATATTTTGGTTGATAGTTCAGTTTTTAAATGAATCCCTCTAACTTTTCCAAACGTTTTTGCGTAAATATTCATCCAATTTGATAAATATTTTTTGCTACTTTATTTCATATTTTCATCTCACAATTCCAAGCTTTCCGAATTCGATATTGAATGTTGCCTTTTTAGCAACCTCACCACATTTCATAGTGTACCCTGGACACATTCAAAATTTCATTATCTTACTATTGAGTCTGCGAAATTCACGAACTTCGAAAAAGCATAGAGAACTGTATGTTTAGCAATTTTGAGCCTTATGATTTACCAAATTTAAAATAATTACATTCATTTTCGAAATACATCAAACTGTAATTCTAAGAGAATAAGAGAAATATTATAGATTATAAATCAAAACTGAATTATTTCTGTTTGTCGAGAAATTTTCAATACTACTCCAAATCTGATAAATATTTATTCAACAAGAAAGGAAAAACTTCTCTGGAATTCGAAACCATTTTTTTTTTTTTTTGAATGCAATACGTTGTTCTTGGAGACTTTTCGCTCCTCAAATCACGCACGTACTTTCAAGGAATATCGATTTCGAGTTTATTGTGTATGAAAGTGTCGCAATCTCATTTCCCTGAGATCGTCTCCAAATCGAGGTGTGTCAATGTGAAAAACAGAGGATCGAAAAAAAAAATCTTGAACATTTTTTGCATGTACGGCATACAAGTGAGAATTGATCATTTTGTAAAAAATTAAAAAAAGTTAAATTATTCAGCTCTCCTAGTATTCAATCCTAAATGTTATCTACCTCAATTATTCTGAATATTTTGGCTCTGTCTCCCGATTTCAGAAGATAATTTCATCCAAATTTAGGGTTGCCGTAACTACAGACGACAACATACAATTTTACTGCAAGCGTTGGCTTGTTAGAAAATCAATGTTATTATTAGGCAAGCATTCATTGGTATAATACAGCTTTGTTGGTCGAGTGAAAATTTATAAAATATTTTGAAAAAGAGCTCATCATTACAGACCCAAAACATCTATGGAGTTCAGACTGATTTAATTTGTTTTTCATTTCCTACGTTTAAATATTCATGTTACCGTACGTGTTAACAGCATTGAGTTTATAATTATTCCGTTCTTGATTATTACAATTCGTTTGTTAATTAGCAAGATGGACATATTAAATTACATAGTTAATTGAATCCACGTTCACTCACTCGCGTGTCTAAAGCTTGCAAACGATACACGATACGATCTTTTTTTAGAAATACAATTATATATTCAGAAGTTTGAAAACAGCTATCATTCAGTGAAACTGTCCAAAGGAGTTGCAAAATTTAATTCAGCTGAATGCGGAATATAATTCTCGTTTTGCATGCTAAATTATATCAACACTGGTCTTATCTTACAAGACGTACATATCGTAAATTGACGAGATATGCCTATCGCATACCTATGCGATATCGTTCATCTTCATTAAATGAAAATGAAATTTGCAACGTTTATGGTAAACGAAGAATCCAAAACATTCTAACCTTAAATTAAATGCACAGATTTAGTAGCTTTTTTCACCATATAACTGTAAGAAAGTTTCATCCCCTTAGATGCCGAAGAAAGCTGCCAATTTCAACCCCTAAGTGTCAAAACTCGATTAAAAATTCTAAAATAATTTCAAAACATCTAACTCAAAATATTAAATATGGATTTTGTAGATTTTGATGGTAGATGATTGCGAAAAAAGTTTCATCCCCCTATCTGCCGGGGGAGACTATCATTTTCAACCCCCCCCCCCCCCAAATTAGGAATCGGAAAAAATTTCAAAATGGGTTTATTGCTCCTCACCTAATATTTTAAACATGGATTTTGTAGAATTTTATTGCAAAAACTGTAAAAAAGGATCAACGCCCTAGCGAACACGTTTGAGAATTTTCTCCACGATTTTTGATATTTTTGAAGGTTAAAAATGAAAGCCTTTCCCGGCAGATAGGGGGATGAAACTTCTTTTCGCAATGATCATCATAATCACAGAATACATGTTTGAGATTTTAGGTAAGAAGCTTTGGAAAAATTGTAGAACTTTCTATTGATTCTTGACATTCAGGGGTTGAAATTGACAGCTTTCCTCGGCAGCTGAGAGGATGAACCTTCTTTTAAAGTTACTTACCATAAAAATCCTACAAAATCCATGTTTAAGATTTAAAGTAAGAAGTATTGAACACGTTTCAAAATTTTTTTCACGATTTTTGATATTTTCGAGGGTTGGAAATGAAAACCTTCCCCGGCCGGTAGAGAGATGAAACTTTTTTCCGCAATTATTTACCACAATAATCACAAAATCCATGTTTAGGATTTAAGGTAAGAAGGTTCGAAAACATTTTAGATTTTTTGATTGATTTTCGACACTTAGGGGTTGAAATTGAGCGCTTCCCTCGGCAGCTCAAGGGATGAAACTTCTTTACAGTAATTTACCATCAAAACCTACAAAATCCATGTTTAAGATTTTAGGTAAGAAGCATCCAACACGTTTAAGAATTTTTCCATGATTTTTGATATTTTGAGGTGTTCAAAATGAAACCCTTCCCCGGCAGATAAGGAGATGGAACTTTTTTTCGCAATTATTTACCATCAAAATCACAAAAACCATATTTGAGATTTCTGGTAAGAAGCATTGAGAAAAGTTTAGACTTTTAATCGATTCTTGACATTTAGGGGTTGAAATTGACAGCTTTCCTCGGCAGCTGAGAGGATAAAACTTTTTTACAGTAATTTACCATCAAAATCTACAAAATACATGTTTAAGAATTTAGGTAAGAAGCATCCAAAGCATTTCAGAATCTTTTTCACGATTTATGATATTTTCGGTGGTTGAAAATGAAAGCCTTCTCGGCGGGTAGGGGGATGAAATTTTTTTTTGCAATTATCTACCATCAAAACCTAGAAAACCCATGTTGAAGATTTTTGGTAGGAAGCTTTGAAAAAACTTTAGAACTTTTAATCGATTCTTGACATTTAGAGCTTGAATTTGAGAGTTTTCCTCGGCAGCTGAGAGGATGGAACTTTTTTACAGTAATTAACCATCAAAATCTACAAAATACATGTTTAGGATTTTAGGTAAGAAGCATCAAACACGTTTCAGAATTTTGTTTCCGATTTTTGATATTTTTAGGGGTTGAAAATGAAAGCCTTCCCCAGCAGATAGGGGAATGAAACTTTTTTTCGCAATCGATTACCATCATAATCTACAAAACCCATATTTAAGATTATAGGTAAGAAGCATCGACCACGTTTAAGAAATTTTTCCACCATTTTTGATATTTTTTGAGGGTTGAAAATGAAAGCCTTTCCTGGCAGATAGGCGGATGAAACCTTTTTCACTACTATTTACCATCAAGATCACAAAATCCATGTTTAAGATTTTAGGTAAGAAGTTTTGAAATAATTGTAGATTTTTAATCGATTCTAGAAATTACGGGCTTCAAATTGACATCTTTCTTCGGCAGAAAGGGGGGTGAAA
>WSXT02206393.1:0-13928 GCA_011762715.2 Neuroterus valhalla
GTAAAAAGTGGGTAAAAAGTTTAAAATTCAGAAAAAACCGCAAGTTTCTATCATCAAGCAAAGAAAATATTATTAGCGATGATAATAAATTGTTTAAATAATTTGTTTCCTAACATTGAATTATTATTACTCTACTCTAATCGAAAAGTGATAAAAAGTTTAAAATTTTAGGAAAAAACCGCAACTATGTAGTATTAATCTAGAAAAAGATAACTATAAACATTCACAATTTGTTTAAACAATTTTTTTTGTTAAATTAAAATAAATATCACCCACTTCAAGTAAAAAGTGGACAAAAAATGGTAAATTTTAGAAAAAACCACAATTTTGTAATAATACTCTAAAAGAATAATGTTATGAATAATAAAAAATTGTTTAAACAATTTTTTTTGTAATTTTAATTCATTGTTAACTCGCTCTAACTAAAACGTTGGAAATCAGTTGAAAAAATTCAGAAAAAACCTTAACTTTCTAACCCTTTCTGAGAGGAAGTTGCTAAAAACAATAATAAATTGTTTAAACAATTCGAATCAACATCTAATTTTCAGTATAAAGTAGTATTTTACTTATTGGAAACAATCTGCGTAAAAAAACCGCAAAAAAATCATAATTAGAGCCAAAAACTCGAAAAACCCATTTTTTTACTTATGGAGGTTTTTTCGGACCCTATAAAACAGACTCATGGGGGTGAAGTTTGAAAAGTAATATTTTATTCGCATTCTGTGACCAATTGTGAAGAGAAATGGGGCATTTCGAACTCGATTCATCCAATATTGAGATTTCTGAATAAAATTTATGAAAACGTCTCTTTTTCTTATGGGAAATACGTGTTAAACTTCGGGGGGCTTGCGGCACCTCTAAATATTTTTTTTTTTTAAACAAAAAATGTGCATTTATTTTTTTGCGGATTCGAACCAATTTCCGGACGTTTTGCATTAAAATTCAAAAAAAAAATTTTTGGACCACCCTAATGAACATACTCTCCTTCATTAAATATTTAATGCGATTGTTGATCTGCTCCATTTTCTGTCAGTTTACTGAAATCCGGCTTGTCTTGGCAACTTTCACAACGCGATTCCGATTCCAAATTATTCTGTGCTAATAGGCTACCCTGCTAAAAATTTTGGATTTCGAAAATGATCCGGACTCATCCAAAATCGAGCTGATTCAAGAATTTTCTCCGTAAACTTCCTAATCTAACCCGGAAAGTGTACAAAAAGAGTCAGGAATTTGTCTAGCTAAGTCCGAAGTCTGTCTGAACAATAAAGTTCGACTCCGGAAAGAGTCTGCTTTCATCCGAAAGGAGTCCGGAGTTTAGAACCTGAAAATATTTTTGTTAAAGTAAAAATGGGAAATGGCTTGAACAAGTCCAAAATCTGTACGTCCGATAACACTGACTCCGAAAATGGTCGAGCTCTATCCGAAATAAGTCCAGAATTCAGAAGCTGAAATGGTTCTTGTCAAGGTGAAAACGTAAAATGGTCCGGTTAGATCCCAAATCTGTCCGGACAAAAGGATCAACTCCGGAAATAGTCCGGTTTCATCAGAAATTAGTTCGGAATTCAGTACCTGAGATTATTTTTGTTGAAGTGAAAATGGAAAGTAGTCTGAATGAATCCGGAATATGTTTGTTCAAAAACATCGGCTTTCAAAATAGTCCGGTTCTATCCGAAATTAGTCTGGATTTCAGAACCTGAGAATAATTTTTGTTAAAGTCAAAACCATAAAGTAATCCGAATAAATCCAAAATCGGTACGGTCAAAAAAATCGACTCCGGGAATTGTCCGGTCCTATATGAAATTATTCCGCGGCTTTGAGTTGTAATTCGGTAAAGTTAAAGCGAAAACGGAAAGTCTTCTGATTGAATCCAAAATCCGTCCAGTCGAAAAAAATCACTCTGGAAATAGTCCGCATCTATCCGAAATTAATCCGCAGCTTTGAGTTGCATTTTGGTAAAATGGAAAGAGAATGTGGTCCGATTAATCCTCCAGGCCGTACAAAGCACGGACTTGACCGGACACAAGCCTGATTAATCATATCCAGAAAACAAAACAAATAACGAAGTCGACCAGACACAACCCGAATAAATCATATCTGGAAGACCGTACAAAGAACGGACGAGAGCGGACACAACCCGGAATAATCACATCCGGAAGACCGTACCAAACACGGACATGACTGGGCACAATTCGGATTGATCACATTCTTCAGTACGTACTAAACATAAACTCGACCGAACACATACCGGATCAACCGCATCCAGAAGACCGTACAAAACACGGACCTGAACGGATACATTTCAGATTGATCGTATTCTTCAGTACGTACAAAACACGGATTCCACCGGAAATGACTGGACAAAATTTGGAATAATACCATCCATTATACCGTACGAAATACGGACTCGAGCGGATTCTTTCCGGATTGATTGAATCCGTCACACCGGTCAACTTTTGGATTCTACGGGATAAAAACCGGGTTTAATTTCGTGTTCCTTCCGTCGGACGAATTGCGGACACTTTCGGATAGAATCCGGAGGACAAAAACCGGATTTATTTTCGGACAAATTTGGGCAAATTTCGGAATCCGGAATCTGTCCGAAACTTGTCCGAAGTATTAGGCAGGGCAGGGTACTAGTTTTTGCGGCGCGTGAGACAACAAAATGTACATTCACAAACATATGTCGAACCGGAGAGCAAGAGCCACTGCTAATTATGGTCTGAGCCACATGCGGCTCAGCTGCTCTCAGGTTGGACACCCCTGTTCTATTTCTTCCACTGACTCATGACAATCTCCTCTACTGGTCCTTTCCACCTTTACTTCTATTTTCTCAACCTCCTCTAAAAACCTGCCATTCACTGCCACGTAATGAATTACCGTCCCCTTCTCACAACTTCTTCCCTAATGATTCAGCATCTTGACTTTGGATTTTATTCATGACTTTCCTGTTCACTTCCTTCCTCCTTCATCTCCTGACCTTGCAGTGAAATCTCTTGCTCTTACAAGCTCAATTTTCTCATCATATTCTCACAAAAAAATATATCTCTATATCTACTACGAATAATCATCCCATTTCTTCCTTCACCACTCCCGTATCGGTCTCTTTTATATGTTCCACCCTTCAAACCATCATTACGACTTGCATGTTAGTGGCGGTGGAAGAGAGTGTTAGCTGACAGGTGGTGAAAGAGTTTTACGGAATTTGTCTTCAACGTGTGAGTGGAGTGTGAGGGCGGGAGTTCAGGAGGTGAGTAGAGGTGCGGGAGGAAAGAGGAGAAAAAAAATAGTTTTTATGAGGTAGAGGGGGTAGGATTTAGGTCAAAAGGAAAAGTAAGGTTAGGTTATATGAAAGGTAGGAGGATTATTATTGGAGAGAATTAACGGAAGAGGGGAGCCAGTGGGTTAACCGTATGGTCAATAAGATAAAGGAGTATCTGCAAGGGGTTTTTGAGTTGGGGTGAAGGGGTTAGAGGTTGGAGAGCAGATTTCAGTAAAGTGGAGGGAGAGGGCATAAAGGTATGAACTAAAAACAAAGACATCTGTTGGTTGAAGTAGGATGTAGGGACCTCATTTACCGAAGGACGGGTAGGTAGTCGCGGAGCGAGAAAGTCTTAACGAGATTATCAGAAGTGAGTTAGATGGAAGGAGGTGTACCAGCATACCATGTGGCTCAGTGTCCAGCTGTGCGCAAAGGGGAGGAAAAAGATTATCAGGTTGTGCAGAAGTAACGAGAAGGCAAGTGATACAAAGTCTAGCACAAGTGAAGGTTACGATCCCTATCTTCAGAAGAGAAAGAGAGATAATTAGGAAAGTTCAGAGGAAAGTCTGGTAGAAGTCCATCCAAGAAGAGCAATAGAACACGTACGTCAACCACATGAAATAAAAGTTAGTTGAACAGTATTACCCCGCGGATTTTGATATCGGAAATCAGGGGTCTGAGGTAAGAACTGAGGGCTATGAGGGAGGATGGGAGGATCAGGGAAAAGAAATGGGAAAAAGAGATACAAAATCTGAGGGAGGAAGTAGAAGGATTAAAGACAGTGACAGTTTCAGAAAAGGAGAAAAAGAAGATGAGATGAAACAGATAGGAGATGATAAAAGGGTGTGGAAGGAGAGAGCAGAGAAAATGGTATAGGAGTACGAGACTAAGGTAGTTTTAGAAGATGGTGGCAGGGAGGAGGGAGCGCAAAAAGGTGTCTGAGAGGAGGTTGGGAATATGATTGGAGAAAAAGTAAAAAAATGTAGGAAAAAGGCGGAACAGGTGGTGACGAAGAAGCAAGGAGAACCGCTGCTATAGAGCATAGGAGGGTTTCGGGGCAAGTTAGTGAAACTTAGGCTTGAGAGAAGAAAGGGGAGTGAAGTGGAAGGCGTAAGATTAAAGAGCTGGAAAGATGAGTTGGAGTTGATGCAAAGTAAAAGTCAAATAAGATAAGGGGGCTCACGTCAACCACGACTTTACACGAAAAGAGAGGGGAATTCCGAAGATGCTAAATGATAGAGGTAGAAGAGGAAGGAGAGGAGAGAGAACGGCGAAGGTAGTGTATGAGTCGTGAAGGTGTTATTTTGGAATGTAGCAGGGGTGAAAAGAAAGACGAGGACTTCTGGAGGAATAAAAAAAGGATTTGATGTCGTGGGTCTAGTGAAAACGTGGTTGAAGAGCAAGGAGTGGAGTAGAATAGAATCGAGGCTACAGAAGGGAATTGGGGTGGACACTCCCAGAGGCCCTAAGATTGAAGAAGAAAGGGAGGGCTAGTTGTAGAATTAAAAAGTGAATCAAGGAGGGTTTTGAGGAAGAAATTCACAAGGATAGGGGAGGAGGCGGAGAGATTCGCAGGAGACGTAAAGATAGAATCAGACCATTAGCCTCAAATCTTGTGGATGAGAGACAGAAGGGCTGTGAAAGGCTAGGAGAAGAAGTTTCAATGGGTGAGAGGGAGAAACGTCGTCAAAATTTGCAATAATTCATATTCACCCATCATAGTCTCCACAAATATGTCCCGATCCTGACTATCATTCCTTTATCAAATTCTTTCTCTTTCTTAGATTTCCATAGCAAACTTCCATCTACAGAGGCAAATGCTGCTCCAAAATCCAAAAACAGTGCAACCATTTCAATCTCTTTTCTAGAGGATAAGTGGGAGAAAAAAATTTTTATATTCATTTCATGATTGAAAGCCGAAAAAGATGAACACAGATATCATTGATTTGATTTAATTTGAATACGCCAATAAATAATTTCTCCTGATTCTCATTGCGCTTAATAATTGAACTTTGATGTGTCGAAAACTGCTGGTCTCGATTTCATGGGGCTCGAAAGCAGGTCGAAATGTCGAAATTTTGTTAAAAAGTGCTTCAAGTTCAGCATTTAGCTGATTTTAGTTGTTTTTCAATTTAAAGGAAATAAACTATTGAACAGAGGAGAATATTTTTTTGTTAAAAAATTAAATAAAATAAATATCAATTAAAGCAGATTATTTTACAAACCAGAATGACGGTTGTCTACGAAATGGTTGATTCTTCAAAATATAAGCATGAGATGAAAAATATCAGATCAAATTCCTTAGTTTGAAAAATTAATTTGCAACAGAGAGGAACTATTTTGTTTTTTTGGACCAATCAGTACATTTTTAATGCAAAATGTAATTGTTCATTTTTTCACAAGAGGATTTTCAAGTATAATTTCAGAACAGTTCAATTTTGTAAAAGAAGAAGATATTTCAATAAAAAATTAATATATTTTACTGGAAAGTTTATTCATTTCATTTAAGAAGTTAATTTGTATATTATCGATTCAGATTTATCTCTTTTGTTCGAAATTTCGCTTAGTGGCTAAACACGCCAATATTTTGTTGGCATCCCAACAAGTTTCTCAAAAACAATTTTCTTTTATGGTCGGAAACTTTACTTTTTGTTAATTGGTCTTTCTGGACTCTAAATTTATCTTTCAGTGGAAAACTCATATTTTTGTGTCAAAAATTGGACTTTCCTGAATAAAAATTCCTTTTTTTTGACGATTCATATTTTTCCCGAAATATTCAAATATTCTGTTGAAAATTCATCTGGTTCTTGTTAAATTTTAGTGTCTTCTGTTCTAAAATTCGAAATGGATTTTTATTTATAAAAAAGGTCATATTTTCTGGTTGAAAATTAATTTCTTTTTTGCTCAAGAGGTAATTTCTTCCATTTGAACAGTTCACTTGTATATTTTGGCTTTTTTGGTTAATAACTCATCTTTTCAGACAACAGTTAGTTTTTCCATTTCATTTTGAAGAAAATCCAATTTTTCTGTTAATGTTTTATCTATTATGTCGCAAAATAACATTTCTAGTCGAGAATTTTTCTCTCCGTTAAAGATCGTCTGTTTGAATAGAAAAGTTATCCTCTTGGATTCAAAATTCAAATTTTCATAAAGAAGTAATATTTTTGTAGTAATAATCCAATTCTCTAGGATATAAATTGAACGGTCTGTTGAAAAATTTATATTTTCTTCGCAAATATTTAGATATTTCATACATAATGCAACTGTTTTTTGACGAAAATGATGATATTTTGTTTGCAATTTAATCAGTTGTTGAAGGTTCAACTTTTTTGGTTCCAAATTAATTTTTCTGATAAAAATTCAACTGTATGTTTCCTCGCTTATCTTTTTCAGTTGGAAGTAAATATTTTTGTTTGAACTTCGTTTTTTTTGTTCGAAACTCAAATGATTCCTGAGGCATTTAATTTCCCATCTCAAAAACACAACTTTCCTGTACAAATCCCGTCTTTTTGTATGAAAAATTAATCTCTCTTGGTTAGCAATTTTGCAAGTTGGTTAAACCCACAGTATATTCCGACCGAAAATCTCAGGGATATGTTTTTCGCTGTTTTGGTCTTCATTACATTATTAATATTTTTAAAAATATTTTTTCAATTTGCCCTGTTTTCACTTTTTTGCGATCATTTTGGGCTGTAAAATTCAAAATTAAAATTCGAACAGTTCAAATCATATATTTTATCATGCATTTCTAGAAATTTAATTCTTTCCAAAACTAGAGAGTTCAACAGAAAAAAGAAATTTTAACGGGAAAAATGTGGAAATAGCCTATAATTTTCATTCAGATTCAGGCTTTGATTCCTGTCTTTCAGCTCAATGAGTTGAACCTTGAATTGTTGGAAACAAGCCAAAAAAACATCTCTTCTCCCAAAATATTTAGGAGCCACATTTTGCAAACTTATTTATATTAATAATTGATTTATCACGAAAGTATCAGCATTGGAACAATCATCTTTTTCATATTGGAAAGAAAGAAGTTTATTCAGATTCAACTAGGAGAGGCTTTAAGTGTCAATATTTGCATCGAACTCGAACAATAAATTTCTGAAGTAAATGATTCTTCCAATAATCTGCGGATCCCTTGCCGCAAGGAAAATAATTATTTCTCAGCACGAATCGATTATCTAGTCTGTTACGTGGGAAATATTTTCCGATTTTAATACTCCCTTACATATTTATAGCCTTACAGACTATAGAGACTTTAGCTACTAAATCAATAAGTTTTGCGTCTGTGATCGAACTACAGGGAGTTGCTGCCTTAGCCCGAAGGTATTGTGGGATGCATGTTTTACTAACGAATAAGTAAAAGACGATTCCTGAAAATTGGATCATTCTAAGCGATAAAATTTGCCTAACCAAAAAAATTGTCAAACCATCCGAGATATAGTTTTTTAATTCTTCATTCCTAGTGCCCCCTGAGGGTTCACATGACTCTCGTTTCTAAACTTTCAATTCCATTAAACATGTTGTCTAATACCGATTACTTCAGCCTAGACTTCTATGATCCTGTTCCTCAATCGAAATCTTGCTATCCTTATCCATCTTCTTCCTTTTTACCCCTTTTCTTATTATTTTGGTAGCCCTCCCTTTTTCATTATCGAATGCGACTTATTATATTCTTTCTTTATTATCTTTTCCCGTCTTTCTAGAATTGCCTATTCACGTCTTCTTCCTCTACTCCTTCAAAGTTTTCTATTACATTATTTACATCCTTCGTACATTTTCTTCCTCTCCTTCTTGAACAACTAGCTCCATTCATGCTCCTCCTTCCTTTTCTTCTCTTCCATCTTGACCAACTGCCCCTTTGCCCATGCAATAGCCCTGTTCTCCCCTTTTTCATGCAGTATCAATTCCATGCTCATTCTACTCCTCTCCAACTCCTCGCATTCTTCCAACCTTTTTTCCACAAAACTCGCACATCCTCATCTCCTGCGGAAGCCAAAACCTATTAGCGCCCTCCTTGCTTCCACATCCCATTGTCTCTATTATTTCCTGGCTTCCTTTTCACACGAATACCACGCTTTCTTCATTGGGATTATTTATTCATATTTCTCATTTAACCGTGGCTTTCTTATTCTTTCTTCCCCTTGTGCCTTCTCTCTCTCCATGTCGTTCCTCTCAACCATCTCACACACCTTTCTTCCTCCCTCATGACTTTTTCTCACTTCATCCTCATTCAGACCATTTTCTCGGAAATACCACATCTCTCATCCTCCATCTTCCCCTCTCTTCTTCTGTTCTCCTTCTCACAATGCAACCAGGTGTAATTCTATCCAACCCCAGTGTCCATCTGGTATAGCTTTCCTGAAACCTATTTACCTAATCACTTTCCTTCTACCCCCACACCACTACTCCATACAGTAGCACGCTCATAACCAGGGAGTCAAACAGCTTCATTCGCCTTCCAAAGTCATCTGCAAACAACCTCTTTCCCAATCCACACACCTGCATCATAACAACATCTGCCCTCCTTATCATCTCCTTCATATGCACACTTACTCCTCCATTCTTCCGGAATAGGATCACCAGGTACACGAACTCTTTCACCTCCTGCAGTACCGCCCCCTCCCATTCCCGCTCCTCCCTCTTATTTCTTCCACCTCCTCTCCTGAACACCATAATCTTGCACTTTTCTGCATTTAACTCTAACCGACGCCTATGCAGGTACCTTCTCAACCTCTTCGTCATCTCTTTCAATGCTTCCTCAGATTTTGCGAGCATACACTATGTCATCTGCATACGCTTGTGACCAAATCCTAACCCCCCCTACCCTCACTCCCTTAACATCTCCTTTTTCTGGTTTCTCTCCATGTCAGCGACTAAGATCATGAAAAACGTTGGGCTGAGCCGAAATCCTTGCCTAAACCCCCTATCTATCCAGAAACCCTCTAAAATCGTGTCCCTATCTTTCGTTTCTGTATATTATCAGCCCCTCCTGCCACTCTTCTGAAAATCCCTTACCCCTCCATACCTCTTAAACTACCTCTTTTAACCTGTCTCTAACAGCTGCTGGGCCTGAAATCCACGCTTCGTTCTGCACACCGTCAAAGCCTGAGGCCTCCGACCTTTTTGATTTTCTTATTTGCAACTCCATCTCCTCGTCACTTACCTCCGACCCTCACTCCTCTTTTGTTCTTTTACTTCCCTCATCTATCTTCTGTTCGTCTGAGCCCTGGAATGAGTCTTCGAAAAACTCCCTCCATCCCTCGCTTCCAACCTTCTGACGCATCCCCTCCCCCTGCGCGTTCCAAACCTATTAATTATCTTCCACATGCCCCTTCGGTCCTAACGCTCCTCAACTCCTCTTCTGGCTCCTCTTTCCCTTGCTCTTTCCTTTTACACAACAACCCGACCCCCTCCCTTATCTCTACGTACTCTCTCTTCGTGGTTCCATCATTCCACTTCTTGTGCTTCCTTTTCACCTTCTCTTTATCTTTTCACATTCTCTATCCCACTCCCCTTCAAAATTCACTTTCCCTAGCTGCGCCTGGTCAATATCTCCCTCTCACCAACTGGAACTTCTTCTCCTCCCTGCCTTTCACAGCTCTGTCCTTTTACTCACAAGATAAGAGAGGATGATGGTCTGATTCTATCCTCCCTTCTAATGCGAATCTCTCCGTCTCCTCCCGCCCAGGCATATTCATAACCACATAGTCTATCACCGATGTTCCCACCTTACTTACATACGTGTGCTCTCCCTCTGCATCCCCTGTTATCGTACCATTCGTGACCTCTCACCCTCTATCCACCACCATCGAGTCTTTTCTAATCTTCCCCTTCTTATTCATACACGCGTCCTTAGATCTCCTTTCCGAACTTTCTGCAACCCTGAAGAGACCCCCTCCCTTTCCCATTTTCGCATGACAATCCACCCCCGATACCACCATTCCATCCTCTCTCTCGCCTATATAACTTCCTCCGCCCTTTCTTTGATCCTTTCTATCCCATCCCTATTGTTCACAGTCACGAACTTGCACGTCATTCCTCCTGTCTTGAGGGACCTCATTTGCACCCCTTGACCCTCGCCTCCACCGTAAATCCACTCTTTGAAACTCTCCTCGATCCCTGTTATGATTACCCCACTAGCCTTACCTTTTTTTCTTAATCTTACCGCCTCTTAGAGCCTTAGAGCACCATCATCACTGCACTACCCTACTGCTCCCACCCCCTTATTTCCTACGAAACAAATCTCTCTGTACTTCTCTTAACTCTTCTTTCTCCTCGTCCCAAACCAGCATTGTCTCCTCTACTTTTATTTCCCTATATCCTACCTTCGCTGCTCTTCTTTTACTCCCCTCCTTTGTAGCTCTATCATTCAGCATTCTTTGGATGTCCCTCCCTTTTTTTGTCAAATCAAGATCGATATAGACATCCTTATCTGTTATCCTGCTTTTACTCCGCATCACTGCCAGCTTATCTTGCCAGCTCTCCAACTCCACCACCGCTACTGCATACCCGTTTTTCTCCTCAAGCCTAACTTCAACAACCTTGCCCGGATACTCTCCTATGCTTTGTAACAGCGCTCCTACTCATTTTCGTTCTTGCCCGCTCCTTACCCTCAGCCACCTGATAACGAAATTATTCTTTCTATCCTCTTTTCCCCTCTTCTCCTTTCCTAACCACATTGCCCTTATCCTTTCCCTCGCTGCCGCCTCTTCCTCCTTGTTCCTATATCCTCTCACTTTCTCTTCTATGCTGTTCTCAACCTTGTCGCAAATACGTTCCTGCTCTCCCTCCACCCTGCCACAATCTTCCATAACGAGCCTAGGCTTTACCTCCTCGAATTTTTTGTCTGCCTTTTCCTTCCACACCCTAGTATCCTCTTTCACCTGTTTCATCTCATCTTCTTTTTCCTTTCTTCCCGACACTGCCACTGCCTCTAACCCTCTTACTTTCTCCCTCAAATCTTTCATTCTTTTTCCCATTTCTCTTCCCTAATCCTCCCATCCTCCATCATGGCCCTTATCTCTCGCTTCAGCCCCTTTATTTCCGATATCAAAGTATCGAGGGATCTTTTTTGTATAGAAAAAAACACGAAACATCACAGGAATCATAATTCGAATCCTCATAATTACTTACAGCTTAAAGGAGGGCGGAACGAAATGGGATGTACATAGTTACCATTGTCGATTGTTTGGAAATGCATCTTAAAATGTTTTAAATGTTGAGAAACCTCTGTAGAAGTCCAAAAATATATCTTTGTTCCTAAAAAATACCACACATTACATTCCAGAACCTATGCTTTTCCCCATCACATTATGATAATAGGAAGGCAAAACGAAATCAGGCTTACCTAGTTGCCATTCTCAATTATTCGAGAATGAACTTTTTCATGTTTTAGATGTGATAGAAATTTGAAATTGTTAGAAGCGGTGTTTTACTTATAGGAAAAACACTACACGTGACAGAAAAAACATTTCGAATCCTTCTGATTACTTCTAGGTTAAGGAGAAGGGGGGGGGGGGGCAAAACGACCTCGTTTTTTGGCGCAACGAAACTTTTTTTCATATGATTCAAACATTTCTGATGTACCTTAACCAAATGTGCTTTAAACTGAAAAAAAAGATATCTGAAGATGGTCTGATGTATCTTGTAATTATTCTCACTGCCTCGAATATAACTTGCAAGTTTTGTGAATTTTTTATTACAAAATTCTTGATCCGTAAATCAATCTTTTCGAAACGACTGCATTTTACGACAAAATTTTACATAACGATTGATGGGAAAAGTTATAAAAGCTGCAAGACTTATTCATTGAAATTTGTTATAAGCAGTATTTTATCCCGTTTTCTATAGATGTTAATTTCGGGTATGAAACTGAAGTTGGCAACGTTGAAAGTAACGCAGGCTCGGAGGAGGGAAACCAGGTGGATCTTTTCTGAGCTTGATGTTCCATATATTCTTTTGGTCGCTGATAACGATTCTACTGTTCATGTGACCCCATCACGTCTGGATCAATGTCAAATGAAGGACAACCCCCCCATTTAAGGAAAAATTATTTTGTTAACCTCAGATTCTAAAAGAACGGAAAATCTTACGTCCAGACACATTTCGACCTTTTTATCGAAATGACCTCTCGAAGTAACTTGGACGTCATCTGAAAGTCAAATTCTCTTTTGGATTATCCAGCTGGTATTTCGGCTAGGACTAGGACTCAAAACTACATATCGTTGTGTTTTTTGGTCGCTGATCACGATCCTGGTGTTCATTTGACCCCGTCACGTCTGGATCGAGGTCAACTGAAGGTCGAACCCCTTATTTCACGAAAAATATTTTTCACCTCGGATTCTGAAACAACGAAATAATTTTCATCCAGGCGCACTTCGACCTTTTGTTGAAATGACCTCTAGAAGTCATTTAGGAGTCATCTGAAAGACAAATTCTCTTTTGAATGATTCAGCTAGTATATCGACTAGGACTGGGTCTCCAAACCACGGACCATTGTGTTTTTTTGGTAACTGATTACGATCCTTGTGTCCATGTGCCCCCGTCACGTCTGGGTCAAGGTGAAATTAAGGTCAAAGCCCTTATTTCACGAAAAAAAGTTGTTCCCTTGGATTTCAAAATAACGAAATATTATCATCCAGGCACACTTTGATCTTTTACTGGAAAGACCTCTGAAAGTCATTTGGAGGTCATCTGTGAGTCAAATTCTCTTTTTAATCATCCAGCTATTTTATGGACGAGGATTGGGTCTCCGGGCCACGTATCGTTGTGTTTTTATGGTCACTGATCACGATCCTGGTGTCCATGTCCTCCCGTCACGTCTAGATCAAGGTGAAACCAAGGTCAAACCTCTCAATTCACGGAAAATAGGTTTTTATTTCGGATTCTAGAATACTGAAATATTATTCATCCAGGCACACTTTGACCATTTGGTAAAATGACCTCTGGGAGTCATTTAGAAGTCATCTGAAAGAAAAATCCTCTTTTTAGTCATCCAGCTATGATATCGACTAGGACTGGGTCTCCAAACTACGAACCATTGTGTTTTTTTGGTCACCGATCATGATCCTGGTGTCCATGTGCCCCCGTCACGTCTGAATCAAGGTGAAATTCGGGTCGTACCCCTCATTTCACGAAAATAGGTTTTTATCTAGGATTCTGAAATAACGAAATATTATTCATCCAGGCACATTTTGACCATTTGTTGAAATGACCTTTGCAAATCATTCAGAAGTCATCTGAAAGACAAATTCTCTTCTAAATCATCCAGCTGCTATATCGACTAGGACTGGGTCTCCAAACCACATACCATTGTGTTTTTTTGGTCACTGATCACGATCCTGGTGTCCATGTACCCTTGTCACGTCTGGATCAAGGTAAAATTGAGGTCAAACCCCTCATTTCACGGAAAATCAGTTTTTACCTCGGATTCTTAAATAAAGAAATATTATTCATCCAGCCACACTTTGGCCTTTTACTGGAACAACATCTGAAAGTCATTTGGGGGTCATCTGAGAGTCGAATTTTCTTTCGAATCATCCAGCTATTATATCGACGAGGATTGGGTCTCCAAACCACGTACTAATGTATTTTTTTGGTTACTGATCACGATCCTGGTGTCCATGTGCCCCCGTCACGTCTGGATCAAGGTAAAATTGAGGTCAAA
>WSXT02206404.1:0-18192 GCA_011762715.2 Neuroterus valhalla
ATGCAAAAATTAGAATTCCGTTTCCTGCTTGAAATTGAAAAAAGGCAGTAATTTTGTGGGCTAGGTTTTGGTGTGACTGTGGTGGTTCAAAGGGAAGTTTTAGGGAAAGAGGGAGTAGAGGAGATTCGCGGGTAAAGGGTTGTGTGTGATAAGTGAAGAAAATTGGAAGGTGAGTGACGGTTTCTGAGTTTCATGCGAATTTAGTTTGTTTGGGACGTTGGTTTGGACTTTGATTTGTGTCAGTTGGCGTGGGGCCAGGGGGAGGAGATTAGTTTGCAGGGCAAGGTAAAGGAAAATAAGCTCTGGTTAAAGACGCGGTTGGGTGGTTAGCAGCAGGGTGAGGTAGCGTCGGGAGTGACGTCACAGGATGAGACGTGGCCCTCTGAGGGTATAGTTTGAGTTCCTCTAGGGAGAGTTGGGACACGTGGGAATCGTTTCTGATTGGTAGGGCCAACTGGAATAAGAAAGTCCCTATTAGAGTGCGCTTTTCAACTGAAATTTATTTTCCTCTTCCTTTAAAAATGAATTCATAAGAAGGAATCGTCGTAAAAAATTTTTTAAGTATTGAGAATAAAAATTACGGTATTCTGCAACATTACTATCTGAATAAAATAGGTTGTCAGGATTAAGAAATGCTTACATGCAAATGATGCTCGGTTCAAATTATAAAATCAAATATTGATATTTCATCAATGGATATTAGAACTGAATTTTTTGTTCCGCTTCATAATTAATCTGTAACAAAAATATATTTTTTTTGAGCAAATTCTTATGTATATCTGTAAACTTCTACTGAGTAGAATGAAAGTATCGAGTTTTGAGGTTAGAGTATTTTTTAAATTTTCGTGCCCACTTAAATATGCTGATCGTTAGAGGGAAAGGTTTGCAAATAATTTAAATATAAAACAGAAACGATTCTCTTATTCCTGTTGACCTTAGTCGAGTGGTGGAAGAATACGTGTCCCAACGCTCTCCAGAGGAACTCTAGGTATAGTAGCAAGATGAGACGATTAGGTGTTTGGGCGCTTGAGGCGGTGCGTTCGAAGGCGGAAAAATTTAAATGTGTTTAATGGGTAACAAGAGAATTGGAAGCAAGGAAGAAATAGATTCTGGGGGAGGAATGTTTGGAACACCGAAACGGGAAAAACGGGAGAAAGGCAAGGGATGAATATAGGAAGACGGTAGAAAAAGAGAAGTTGAACATGAAGAGCTTAGGATCGTAAGAAGAATTTATGAAAAGTAAAAGGGGGCGAAGGGGGAGCAGTGGGGATACAAAAGAGTTGTGGGCTACAGTAAAAAGTGAAAAAATGTTCAGATCACTACCAGAAACAGACAAAAACAAAGATGAGGCAAGAGGGCCGATTCAAGAGGTTTGGTTTGAAAGAAATTTGAAAAACGATGATGGAGGTGATGGAAATAAAGGAAAAGGGACAGGAAGAACGGGGGAATGAAATAAATCAGGAAAATATGAAGGAGTTGGAAGGTAGGCTGGAAGAAATGTAAGGCGCTATCTGAAAGTTTGAAGGGAAGAAATTAAGGGATCAGAATGTGAAGAGGGAAAGATCGAGGAGAATGAAAAAAATGAAATTAATGAAGATAAGGGAAGATAAAAGGGAGTAAAGGTTGAAGAAAGGGCAGTTATAATGAAATAAGCAGAGAATTTAGAATGATTAGACACAAAAACGAAGAAATATGCAGTATTAGTTCAGGAAAATAGCAGAAGAGAAGAAGAAGAGCGAGAAGGAAACGGAAGTTAAGTATGGAAAATTAAAAATAATAAATATATGGTGGGATGAGGATAAAAAGATAAGAAAGTAGGTGGAGAGTATGGTGTTGGGGGCTGAGAGAGAAAGGAAGGGGAGAGGGGGGAATAAGCAATAGGAGAAAGCAAAAAGGAAAGAAAAGAAGGTGCGAATGGGAAATATGTTAGTAGAATGGATCAAGAATGGAGAGGAAAGATAGAGAATTTATTAGGAATTTTGAGCAGCAAGAGGTGATATGATGATGGAAACGTGTCTAGATAAAAGAGGATGGGGAAGAGTAAGAGGAAGGTTGCCAAGAGGTTACAAGTGTCGGCAGTATCTTAATGCAAGAAAGGGGAATAGGGAAGGCAGAGCAGTAGGAGGAATGACGATTGAAATAAGGAAGAAATATCTAGCCGAGAAACATATGAGAGTGATGAAGGAAGAAAGTATGCAAACAGAGATATGCAGGAGAAGGCAATGGAGATAAAAGGACTGATGGAAGAAAATGAAGAGGGGATGAAGCTCGTAATAGAAAGAGATTTCATTGCGCGAACAGGAAATAGAGGATGAAGGGAGTGAAGAGAGAGCGAAGAAGAAAATCAAAATATAAGATACTAAATGAAGTGGCTAAGCATAAACGGAAAGATAGATGAGAATGAGAAAGGGGAATAGACAAACTTGAGAAATAGAGAGGGAACAGTCATTGTTTATCTGATAGTAGACAACTAGGAAAAGAGAAAGTGAAAAAAACTATGGTTAGGAGAATATAAAGATCCTGATCACTTTTCCTAAATACTGACGTCAGAGGGTGATAAGTGTACCAAATATACGGGTGAAACGTAAGTTAAGGTGAAAAAAAAGAAAGAGAGGGAATGAGTCAATAGGAGAATAAGAGCAGTTTAGAAAGAAGCTGCAGAATGTTAAAATGGGGAAAAGAAATATAAACGAAGCGATGGAAATAATGATAGAAGAAATGAAAAGAGTGTTAGAGGAAACAAGCAAGAAAGAATTCAGTGGTGGAGGAACCGGAAATGAAAATGGTGAGAAACGTAAAGAGAAAAAGAAGGAAGTCAGAAAGGAACTAAGGAGATGGAGGCAAGGGAAAGTTTTAGAGATGAATATAGAAGAAAAGAGAAGGAATATACTTGCGAGATGTGTGATAAGAAAAAAGGGAAGAAAATAGGATGTTCGAAGAAGAGTTGGAGAAGGCTGGAACAAAAGAGAGGTTCGGAAAATAGTAAGTAGAGAAAGAAAAAGGAGGAAAAGAGTAAACCAGGATATTGAGATAATTGAATGAAAAGAGTTTTTCGAGGATCTGGTAGGAGGAGTAGAGAATAAAGTTAGGGACGGCGGAAAGAAGGAACAGGGAATAGACGAGGGACAGGACATAACAAGAGGCGAAATAATCAATGTTTTAGGAATAAAGAAAGAGGGACAAGCTCCAGGTCTCCATAAAATTTCAAATGAAGTATGAAAATATGGGGGGTATGAACTAAAAGAATGGGAATGGATGATGTTCAGCAGGGTACGGAGAGGAGAGGTTTGGCCAGAGATATACAAAGAAGGGATTATGATACCGATATTGAAAAAAGGCAAAGGAGAGGAGGTCGAGGATTATAGGGAAGTGACGCTAATTCCAACCTCGTACTAGTCATATGTGACAGTATTATCGGTGAGATTGAAGAGAGAAGTTGAGGAAAAAGAGATGGGCTCACCAAATTAGACTGTGTTTCGAAAAGAAATGGAAGTGTTGAGCAACAAATACGTTGTAAATTATTTAATTAACAGGAGGATTAGGAAGGAGAAGGGAGGAATGATAGCTATGTTCATACACTTAGAAACAGCGTTCGATCTAGGAAAGGTTATGTTAAAAAGGTATAAGGGAAGGTCTGATGAAGAGAGTTATAGAAATCTTACCCGAGACAAAGAGCAGGGTACAAGTAGCGGATGTTTGGTAAGCGGAATAAGACAAGATTGTCCTCTGAGCCTACTTTTATTTTATATCTTGATCTCAAACTTGGGAGAAGCAATGATCAGAATATCATGGTTAGGGTTAAGATGCAAAAAGTAAAGATATATACACTGTAATTTGCAGATGATATAGTAATGATGCATAAGATGAAGAAGGAATGACGGGTTTAATTACAGGGTTAGAAAGTAATTAGAGGAGAAGAAATTGAAGGAGAATGTAAGGAAAGACGAAGATAATGAGGATCATAAAAATAGGGAGGAGGGAATAAGTATGGACTGGGAGGTGGAAGGGAGCGGAGATAGAAGAATAAAATGAGTTCAAATATTTAGGACACACCTTGAAAGCGAATGGAGATTATCATGCATATATAAGAGAAAGAATAAAAAAAGCGGCAGGTATAATGAAGCAGGTACGGCGTATAGGAAGAAGAAGATTCAAGAAAGATTGGGAAAGAAGAATATGGTTGTTTGATACACTGGTATGGCCGAGTTTAGGATAAAGGTCAGAAATATGGAGATGCGAGAATGGGGAAAGAAAGGAAGGTGACGGGAACGATATTTTAGATAGGCTCTAGGAGTGGATTGAAGGACACCTGGATATATGGTGAGAGGGGAAATGCGAAGGGGTAAATTAAACGTCAGAGCAGGGAAGAGGGCAAGGAACTTTGAAGAAAAGTAAAGGGTGGAGAAGGGGGAGTGGGTTAGCAGAAGAATGTCTGAGGAAGGTAGAAAAAATATGAGGGAGTGCGATTTTGTTAACGAAATGGGAAGAAGGGAGGGAGTCCCTCACACATATACATATAGAAGAGGGAATAATAGTAAAAATAATAATGATAAAGATAATAAAAAAGAAAAACTTGTTAAAGTATTCGGAAGAGGGATGGAGAGGAAAGAGATGGACAAGAATATCAAGATTAAGATTGGGGAACAAGGTCAGGAAAGTGATGTATTGAGAAGAAAAGAAGAAAAGAAAGTGCGGAATATGTGAATGGGTAGAAAAAACATGGAAACATATGTGGGAAGTATGTATGAGAGGAATGGGAGACAAAGGAAGCTGGAAGGAGAACGAAGGAAGGATTCTGAGGTGGGAGAAAAAAGGAAGCGAAAGTCACACTCAAATGCGATATTAGGAAATGAGTCAGACTAGGAGAAAAAAAAACTGATGAAAATTTTTGTATGAGAAGGAACAGAAGTCATTTAAAACCTAAGGAGACACATTAAAAATAAATAAGAAGATTAGAAATTGAGTAAGAATAAGCGATCTGGAAAAGATGTAACATAGATACAACAAAGATGTAGGGGAACAGAAGTTATGTAAAGGCTGTGAAGAAACATTCTGAATATACAAGAGGACTGTTTGCTCTTAGAGGCAGAAGACATATGAGTGACCCAGTTTAAAAATTCTGTATATGCCATAGTTCGTCTCTGTGAAAATCCGTTTCACTAAGATAAGTTCTGCTGTGAGTAAGCTGCATGGATACAACTTTGAACTCGTGGGTCAACAGTTTCAGGAACCAGGGCAAAGATCCTTCTTTTCCGCTCAAATCTTCATTTGGAACATGAATTCCATGTTCGGAATTCTAACTCTTCTTATGGATATTCTCGCAGATCACTCGGCTGATCTTCCTAGAAACTATGTTTGAATAATAAAAATATATTAAACCCATGGAGGTTGGAATTTACAGTGTGAAGTCAGGAACAAAGCGCGCATATACAATGGAAAATACTTGTATGTCCTGTTATGGTATAATGACATCTGAATTGCTGCTCTCAATTTTTAAAATTGTAATAAGCAAAAAGGAGCTTTTTTGTATATGGATATGGAGGGTGGTTCTTGTTTGTAATTGATAAACATTTTTTAATAGGATTTCCTTACCCCTAAGCCCCTGTTTTTTTTCGACTGCTAGAAAAAAAAAATGTTTCGCAGATTCCATAACTTTTAGAGTTGAATAATTCAAAGGTACTCTTTGTCAAATCTTTCCATATCAGTTTCTTGTTTTCCAGTAGGGAAATAAGGCTGGAACATTTTTCCTTCTGAACTGAACTCAAAGATAACACAGAAGTCCACATGAATGTTCGAAATTAAAAAAAAAAATTTTAATCATACGCTTCGTGGGCAATAATAATAGTGAAACAACATTAATAGGTTTTATTGGTATAAGCAATTTAAAACCCTAATTTTATTTGGAATCGCATTTTTTTGTTTCAGAGAAGTTAACGTACCAGCTATCTGTATACACTGGAACAGAAAGGTATTATTTGAGTTATTTTTAAAATATTCAGACAAATTATTTAAATTCCATGTTTGTGGAATTAGATAATGAATGAATAAGGAGTATCCATAAAGTCAGGATCTATGAGGATTATTGAGAAGAAATCTCAAAAAGCGTGAATAAACGTCACTGAAATGCTAAAATCGGGATGGACACTCATAAGATATCGAGAATATTCTATATTATAGGAAAAGGGTCTATCATATAAAGTAATAGGAACCCAACGCAGGGGCAATACTTTTCATGGATGATAAAAACTGACATCCTTATCTCCAGAATTGATACAAGAAAAATGTTGAAATTGCGATTCTCCTGTGAAATCTATACCGATTATCAGTCAAAAACACGAGCATGATCTACAATTGTTTTCGAAAAAACTTCTCCAAATCAATGTATTTCCAATAGAAGATATTAACAGTATTGTTGCTTACCATCACGTATACTTTGTACGCCGTATTCATCAGTATGATTTCTTTATAATTTTCCTACTTCTACTTGTCCCTTTTTTTATACAGTGGCACTATCAAACCCCCTCTCCACTCTTCTGGAAATCCCTTACCTCTCAGTCTGTCTCTTCTTCTTCCGTCATCTCTTTTCCGTTGGTCTGAGCCCTGAAATGACTCTTCAAAAACTATCTCCACTCCTCACTTCTTATCTTATCACTTATTCCCTCCTTACGCTTTTTGAACCTATACATTATCTTCTACACGTCTCCCTCGGTCTGAACTGTTTTCACCTCCTCTTCCCTCTTCGCGGTATTATCATTCCATTTTATATACTTCTTTTAACCCTTCTCTTCATCCTTTTTCATTCTCTATCCCGTCACGGTTTCACCGTCCCTTTTTTCTTCTTTCCGAGTCTTTTCTTTTCATACTAGTTTTCATCTTCAATTTCAGATCTTCCCATATCTCTCCTTCCAACTCCCCTTCGAAACTTACTTCTTCTAACAACTCCTGGTATTCATCTATAGCCTTCCCCTTCCATATATCTATCTCCTCTATTGAAACTTCTTCTCCTTGTTTCCTGCTGTCTTCCCCTCTTATCCACAAACCTAATGACTGATGATCTGATTCCTTCCTCCCTTCCGCTTCAAATCTCTCCACCTTGCTCACATACGTGTACTCTCCCTGCCCGTCCCCTGTTATCATACCGTTCGCGACCGTCCAGCCTCTATCCATCATCCAGTCTCTTAAAATATCCCCCTCCTTATTCCTAATCGTGTCGGTAGACTTCTTTTCAAAGCTTTCCCCATTCACGTAGGGACCCTCTTTCCTCCCCATTCTCGTATTGAAATTCCCCCCCCCCCCCTATTCCTCTCTTTTGCCATCGTTTTCTTTCACCTTACCTTCAATCCTCTCCATCCCATCCCTATTTCACACCGTCACATACTTGCACCATCGTGCATTCCTGCTTCAATACCCGTTCTGATCCCCGTTATAATACCCCTACTAGCCCTACCTTTCTTCTCTTACCTGACCGCCTCTAGGAGCCTCCATATTAACCCTCTTAGTAGCCTCAGTTCTATTCTGCGCCACTCCTTGCTCTCTACCCACGTTTCTACCAGTCCAACAACATCAAATCCCTGCGCGAACCTCCAAAAGTCATCGTCTTCCTTTCTCATCCCTGCTACATTCCAAAAGAATTTCCATGTCAGATTGTGATCGATGAATACCTTCTTATCCTTAATCCTGCTCTTACTTCGCATCACCGCCAACTTATCTTGCCAGTTCTCTAACTCTATCACCGCTACTTCATTTGCCTTTTTCCCCTCTAGCTACACTTTAGTCACCTTGCCCTGAATATCCCCTGTACCTTGTAGGAGCGCTTTCACTGCCTTCTGTTCTTCTCCGCTTTTCAACTTCAGCCCTCTTATCGCATGCCCTAATATCCCCCCTTTCATCTCATTTTACCTCATCTTTTCTCTTCCCTACCAACACGGCAACTGCCTCTAAACTTTTTACTTTCTCCCTTAGATCTTTGATCTCTTTCGCACATTTTTCTTCCTCAATTTTCAAGTCCTCCCTCATACCTGTCACATCCTCCCTGAGCACTTCGGTTTCTGAAATTAGAAACATTACCGTCTCCTTACCCAACTGCTCTCCCATTTTTGTAGGTGCCTTGCGGTTTCTTCCCCTTTGCTTGCCTTGAGTTCCGTGCCTTCACGTTTCGCCCGCTAGCCCAATGAAGCCTTTTTCCCCTTCCTTCGTGCACCGCTGGAAAGCAATCTAAGTGCCAAGTAGACTGAATCTTTTCTGCCTGCCTCGCTCCCAGCACATTCGTTGTTACCCTCAGCCTACCCTCTGCCCACTCTTTTTCCGGTAAGGGAGACTATTACCACTGCGGTGACTGCCTACTGCATCCGACAGATGTCTCTGTACGCCATTTCCGCTAAACTGCAATGTTTCTCTATTTTCCTATTTGCATCCTCCCCTTTAATACTCCACCCTAACAAGCCCTTGCATACACCACTTTTTCTCCCTACCACTTGTATGGACTTTATTGCTCCCCTCTACAACTCAAACCCCCACAAAATAATTTACCTTCCTTCTTGTCAAACTAACCTTATTTTTCATAACTCACCTGCATTTCTCTCCCCTACACCTCGAAAATTAATTCTTCTACACCTTAACTCCCCTTTTTCACCCTTACTCACCACCTGCCCTCCCAACCTCACCCTTCATTCATACCTTCAGCACAAATTTCGTACAACTTTTCCACCACCTGTCAACTAGCACTCTCCAGTACCGCCATCAACATGCCTATGTAGAAGAAATTTAGGAGAAAGGTTCAAATAAATAGAAATTTTTTATTTCAATTCGGCTTCCTACCATGTACACTAGTGAGCAATGAAATTAATCTGCTTCGATTTGTTCTTACAAAATTTAGTTCACAGTCCAATGCAGTAGTTGCTGGGGAGCATATTTACCTGATAAATATTCTGCATTTCGAAGATCTCAACAGAAGGCTTGTGAGAATAATGCATGGATTTATTCATGTGAGGATATTTGAAGATTTTCATATTGGGGTAATCCGCGGCGACTGGGAGTTCCCAATGTTTGATGCGATGCTCCGAATGGTATATGTACGCATTCATGACCATGCTATTTTTCCCAAATATCCTGAATTTATTCACATTGCAGCTGAATTTGAATTCGAGGACCCAGGACATGTGCGAAAACTCAATCTTTGAGTAATTAAAGGAAAAATATAGAATTATATAATATAAGGTTTCAATTTGAAAGTTCAAGCACTCGGCACAAAATTTATGCGTTTCGTTGAAAATTTGTCCTTCCTAGTGGAAAATCATAACACTCTGTTAAAAATTGCATTTTCAGGAAATACATTCATCCGTTGTGGTTTGTATGATAAGTTTTGTTTAAAATTTAGGTTCATTTGAATTAATTGAATTATTTCCTGGAAAACAAGAAAGAATTTCATAAGAATATTAGACATTCAGCAGTTTGCAGGAATTTGAGAATTCAAAATTTGCTTTACATTTCCGTACACAAGCTCAATCTTTATTCCAGTGAAGACCAAAACTTCAGGAGACTGTGCCCTCTCAGTGTGCAACACAACCATTAATAACTCCTTCTCTTCTGTCGTCATTTGTGTCTTCATTTCCCCATTTGTAGTTCCCTTAACATGATTGACGTTATGCATCGATATAACACCTTATGAATACTGCAAATTACAATATAGCCATAGACGAGAGGACTGCTACTTTCATCAACGAACCACGTGTCCCCAGAAAAGTTTCAGGTGATGAATGGAGACTGGCTGTGTGGAATGCCAGAGGTGTAAATGATCTAAAGAGGAGTTGCGGGATACTATGCGCGTAAGGAACCTAGATATTCTTTGCGTCCCTGAAAAAAAAAAAGAAATGAGAGATTGATGAGGTGGAGAATGGTCTTGAATTCTGATCAGGAGAAGATAATGATTCGAACGGTAGCCAAGGGGTCGGTCTAATTATGAATGGGAGAAAAGAATTGCACTACTTTAATTATAACTAATATGACTCCTACAGTACTATGAGTAAGAATGAAAGTAGGAATCAGGAGACTGTTAATTGTAGCATGCTACGCTCCTGTTCATGGTGAAAGTGAAGAGATAAAAGACACCTTCTGGGTTACGTTGCATGATATCGTAGAAACATGCGATTATGGGGAAATAATAATATTACTCGGAGACATGAATGGCTGGGTCGCCGTGCAACGCCAAGGTACCGACAGAGTACTTGGTCATTCCAGAGACCAAAAAACGAACGGTAATGGAGATGAATTGTTCATTTTATGCTTAAAAAGGGGCTTGTTCATTACAAACACTCGGTTTTGACATAAGATGATATACAAGTATCCTTGTTGCAGAGGAGGAATCGACTTTGTTGCAGAGGATGAAAGACTGAGAGAACTTGTAGAAGATACATGGATTTGAGGGGCTGGTGCTTGTTGAAGGGGATCATAAAGGCAGATGAAGAAAGGGAATTCACGTTCATAGGTAAGCAAGGGTCATCGGGCATAGATTTAGTGATAACAAACGGTAAGGGACTCGAGGAGATAGAGAGATTTACAGTAGAGGACGAGATGGGTTCAGACCATTTGCCGATAAGTGTAGAGATACAAACAGGGATAGCGCGAAGATACGCAAACAAAGTAGATCAAGTACAGGAAAAATCTATATGGTCAGAGGAAGCTATAAGTATCTATAAAGAGCAGTTAGGAGGGTTAGAGTTTGTGAAAGAATGCGTGGAAGAGATATGGGTAGAAGTCAGCAAGAAAATTAAGGAAATGTATTAAGGAAAAGGGCATTGCAAGAAGAAAAAGTATCTAGTCAGACCATGATGGAATAACGAGTGCAAAAAGAAGAAGAAGGGAGTAGAGAAAGCTCACAAGAAATGGAGGAAGAGAAAAATGAATAAAAAGGTTTACTTGAGGAAAAGGAAGGAAATGAGAGAACTGGGCAAAAGAAAGGAGAATCAATCAAAGAGCATGGGAGGAAGAATTGAACAACATTAGATCGGAAGGAGAGGCCTTGAAATTCATCAATATGGTAAGAAGGAAAGGGTAAGAGGCTAGTGATAACATAGAACTTGAGGAGTGGAGAAAGTTTTTTAAGAGTTTGTTTCGGGGGGCAGATGAGAGGAAGGTGAATAACTGGATCAGAGAAAGGGTGGTGAGGAGGAAGGGGACTTAGGGGAAGAGCAAATAGAGATGCAGATCAGGAAATTGGAGAAGGAAAAAGCAGAAGGCAGGGATGGGGTAGACAATGAAGCGTGGGTGTACAGTGAAGGTGAGCCAAAAAGAAGACTTCAGGGGTATAACGCTGCTTAATTCAGCATACAAGATCTATGGAATGGTGCTTGCTGACAGACTCAAAAAAGAGGTGGGAAGCAAGGGTATTTTGCCAGAAACACAAACGGGCTTCAGAGCAGGCAGGAGCACCCTAGACAACATATATGTTCTGCAGCATGTTGTAGACAGGGAGTTAGCTGAAAGGGGTAAAGTGTGCGCTTTTTTCGTACACCCAAATGGGGTGTTTTCGTCAGTAGACCGAAAAGTGCTCTGAAAGGTAATGGAGGAAAGAGGTTTGAGCAAAGGAATGATAAACAAAGTAAGAGAAATATATCAAGAAACGAAAGAAAGAGTGGAAATAGGGGGTGAAGAGTCGGAAGAGTTCTGGCTAGAGGAGGGCTTAATGCAAGGGTATCCTTAAAGTCCAACACTTTTTGCAGTATTGATATCGGATATGGACGAAGAATTTAGGAGATGGCTTCAAGGTGGTGTACGGGTAGGGAAGATAAGATTCTGGGTGTTGGCATATGCGGGAGGATGGAAGTGGAAAGAGAAGACAATAGAAGAGGTTAAACAGTTTGTATATCTGGGAAGTTTGTTTAAGAGGAATGGTAGCGGGAATGGACATGTGAAGGAAAGAGTGAGAAAGGTCAGAGTAACTAGAAGGCAGGTATGGGTAATAGGAGATAGACTGTTTGCAAAAGACTTTAGGAGAAAGAATGCTGTTGTTCGATGCGTTGGTTGCCATTGTGATGTTGTATGGAGTAGAAATTCGCGGATGGAAGCAGTAGGAAATGGTAGAAGGGGTGGAAGAAAAGTGCATAAAATGGACCTTGGGCCTGGATAAATACACACCAGGGTATGTGATCTTCGCAGAAGCTAACAGAGAGTGTATGCAGTTGAAAAGAGAATAGAGAGCGTGCAGGTTCGAAGAGATCGCATTAGAGAGTGGAGAAAGGATGTTGGTAAAGGAGTGTGTGAAAGAAAAAGAAAGCGGAAAGATAAAAGGAAGAAGAATGGTAGCTAGAAAAGAGTATTTTATGAGAATTGAGATGTCTGAGAAGTAAGTGAAAGAGAAGCATGGAGAAGGGGAAAGGGTGCATGCGCATGCAAAAGAAAATGGAAGGGAGAGGCAGAAACAAAGGAGGGTGCGAAAAATATGGGGGTCAAGCTGTAATGAAAAGTATAAGGCTCTAAGTGTGGAAAGAAGAGCAGTGTACCTGAGAGAGAAGGGAGAGGTAGGAAGTCAGAAAGTAATAGCAAGGGAGAGGTGCGGAAACGTGGAAGAAGCGAGTCGGTACTGGGTGGGAGAGGAAGGAAGGAATTGTATGTTGTGTGGTCTGCAAACCGCCAGATTAGGGCATTGATTGGACGGATGCATGGGCATGGTGGAGGTGGGGTTATCAGTTGGAAGGGGAGTGCACGAAAATGGTGAGAAAGAGGTGGTGGATTGGTGGAGGAAACTGGCGAAAGTTAAGAAAGAGAAGAAGCAAAACTTGGCATAGATAGAAGAACTGTATGATAGCGAGCGATCAGAGCACGAAGGGCAAAAAAATGTGAATGGTTGATTCAAATAATTGTATTTAGTAGTTTAAGTAGCATGTAAGAAATCCTGTAATATTTGTGATTTGGATATTCGAACACGAACGATAAATGTAGGAAAACATATTACGCACGACACATGAATACTGTAGGAAATTTCTATTAGATGAGATGTCGAATATCGATGGCTTGAAGGTAGTGAAGTACATTGTCGAATACATTATCGTCGGATGGATCTGTTCATCTGTGTATATCTCGCAGTCAATCAGTATATATTGTAAAGAGACAATAACTTTACACAGATCACATTGCCCTGGTCCAGTTTTACTGATACGTCCAATTCTCATGCTAGTGAGCGTTACCTGGCCCATACGGTTTTCTAAGATAATTTGATCTCTTCAGAAAAAATCATCCCTTACCAGGTTCAGCTTGGTGTTGTGTAAGGATTTTATAATTATAATTTCAGCAGATTTTGACGACTTGGCAAATGTAGTTCCTGAAGTCTTTGTGGTGTGCAGGAACCGTCACCGTCTTTCGATTCCCAGATGAGACGGTATCCATATTAGGATTACTTCCTTCTCTCTATTTATTAGAGTCTAGTAGGTTTCTTGGATATCCTGTATTACGTGATCAAATTTGTTGGTGTTTTTGGGACCTTTGGAATAGGACGATTTAGTGTACCTGGTCTTTACTCCTTTTAGCTCGAGAATGCTTCCTATCTCTTCCTCTTGAGACTTTCAATCTCATGGGCTATCCATGGAAAATTTTTCTCCCTCGCCTGGAAATTATGTAACAAGGATACAACATCGAATACTAAAATGAATATGTTATTTAATTTACCTACCTTTGAATTTAAACAAGAGTCCCGCAATATAGTTTCATTAATGTACAAACCAACCAATTCAATAGAACTAACATGTACAAATAAAAAAAAAACAGCATCATCCAAAATTCGTGATAAAATTACAGGTCAAGATTAACATAGAAACATTCCAATGAGTAGCATGTGTCAAGATAAAACCATAATATTTTAAGCAACGAAAGAATTGTTGAAAAATCATGAAAAAAGAAGAGGATTAAATAGGCAACGTCCAAAAAATAGACCCATGTATGAAAAAGTCGAAAACGTACCCAATTTGAAGTAAGCCTAATTGCTATCTTAGTTCATCAAGCTGTCTAGGCGAAGTAAGATGAAGCCTAGGGAAACCATCCTCTTTGCGACAGAAAATCTTCCCCCCTACAAGCCAAAGGCAGGTACTTGATTTTCTTCTGCCTCCTCAGTTCGAGGGCCGAGTCGTAGATGGATCGATTCAAAGGCGATAAGGACTCCCGAATGTAAATAAAATATTCATCCTTTTCTTCCTAGCCAATATCCACCGATGAGTAGTCCCTTTTCTGGATTCGTTGTTGCATGAATATGTCCTTTACCATCTGTCGGCTAAATTTGGCGACAATAATAGGTACAAGCGAAAGTTTAGATGGGATTACCTTACGAATCCGGTAGGAATCAACCTAATCCTCGTTAAAAAACGATACGTCCAGGGCCGTGGCAATAGAAGCAATAATTGAAGGAAGATCCTCATTTGGTTTTGCAGGCAATCCAAATAGTTCGAGTGTTGTTTGGAGAGCAGCCTGCTCAAGATTATTGTGAGAGGTCTCAAGAAATATGACCTTCAACTCTAGCGCTGCAGCCTCCAATTCGTCAGTCTCCAACTCATCGTCGTGAAGAGTTGAAAAAACTTCTAGTGTGCCTATCCGCTCATCATTCTTTATGATATCGGCCTTTATTTCGGTAAAGGAGGTTTTGATATATTTCATAAATTGGAGTTGGTCTGTTCAAAATCTGGAGGATTTCTGAAATGCAATCTGCGCCTGTTGAGCTGCTCCCTTCTGTGCTTCCATGACAGCATTGCATATTGCCACAGCATAACCAGGCGGGAAGGTTTTTCCACTCTTGTTTGGAGGGGATGGGGGCAGCAGTGATCTAGAGAGCCTCAAAGTAGAGAGTTGCGAACTTGGTCAGCGATTCACCTTGACCAATCAGCGCTGAGCTGGTTCTCTCACTTCTCTGCTTGAGGCGAATGGGACTCTCTAGTATTCGTGAAAGATGTCCGCGATTCACCTTAACCAATCCGCGCTGAGCAAGTTCGCAACTCTCTACCTTGAGGCTCTCTAGAGTGACCGTAAAGGTGATGCAGGTAGGATGCCAAAGTAATGTATAAGGATTGTTTGGTGATTTCGTTATAGTATCTGAATCAAGATGGCCGCAGCCTCCCTCCTCGCGGCAAAGGAACGTAACAACAGGATCCTACCGACCGCGGCGCAACCGCACGGCCGAAAACCTTGACGAAATTGCCGTTCATCTTCCAGGACCGCTGGCGTATCTCGTTGATTATTATCTTTCTTATAGTCTTCATGCAGGTACTACTCGGAACCGATTTATTACTATTGATAGGAGCAGATGGAGGACCTTTGAACTTATTCCTAGAGATGTCACCATCATCCTGAATATTGCAATTCGAACAAAATTTGTTCCTAGAAATTGTTTTTGAACAAGCTGGACACTCACCCACTGTTCCAACTGTCGCTTGGTACAGTCTCTCGCTAGGAAATGAGGAAACTATATTATTAGCCCTTTCTACTAGAAAACTGGCACAAACAGTGTAACACACCACTCAGTAAATGTTCACGGTCACAGCCTACGCAAATATCACGTGAAAAATAAAAGAAATCCCAACTCATAAGTGAAATTTTGAAGACGCGCCAAACACGCGTCTAACGCATACCAGGGCCTTGAACAATTTGTATTTTGAAACGCTATGTATTTAGGTATATTCTTTCCTCTGGGATCTTCTGTGTTTGAATCTTGATTCCAAATAGTTTCTGATCTGATTAAGAAGGAGATAATTCTTTATATCGAAGAAACACCACAATTTTGGGAACTTCAAACTTAATTTCGAATTATTGCTACAGAAACAACAGTTTATGAGTCTTTCAAACTGTTAACATAATTCAAGCCTTATTGGACATTTTCCTGAACTTCGTTTTAAAGTTGAGCGTTTGCTTTATTGCTTGAATTTCCAAATCAGATTTCACAACAATATGTGAAAGTGAACAACAAATTTCTACTTATGAAACAACAAAACAGGCTCTTGTAGATACTCTGCTCTAACTCACATATGCTCCGAGATAATATGACTTCTCCTCCACCTCCATTCTTGATCGACGTTCATTATATAGTGGTGTGTTTCACATTCAGCGCCCTTCATAACTGTTGTGTCCCTTAGTTGACCTCTCAATCTCCCATTTGCAATAACAAAGTCAATCATACTATGGCTTTTGCCTCTGCAAAAAGCAATAAACAAACCTTTTTCTAAGCATGAACTAATCGATTCTTCTCCGTTACGGTTCATTTTCGGGTTTCCAAAATTATCAAGTTCCTTGTTCTCTCTGTTACATCCGAGTTGAACAATAACTCATCCGTTCATGCATCCGAGTAGGATGATCCTTTCTTCAGCATTACCATTTTTGATGCCAATATCGATGAAAATCATGTAAAGTGTTACTTGTATCTTAAATTTGTTTTACTCCCCCAACGTGATTGGACAGGGACACAAAAAATTTTATTGTGGAACTTGAAACTTTGGGAATTTGAAACATCGATTATCTCAATAGATTGAACGAATTTTAGTTGAGTTGATATGATACTTGATCGATTTATTTAAGATTAGGTAGTAGAAAATTTTGGGGAATTTCAGTTTCTCACTTTCTTGTCAAGAAGTAGGCGCATGCCGTTTACTTCGATTAGTTCCTTAGTGATATGTCTATATTTATCTTGAACTTAAGCACACTTAGTGATACTGCTAAGTAAGAATTTGGAATTTGGTGAGTTGGTAAAGCATCAAAGTCAATTTGATCTTTCACATTAGATGCACGATTGATGCAATTATTCGACTCTTAGATTTTCACAATAAAAAAATCAGGAATGTAGAAGAGTTTCGATTCCATTAAGAACCAATTATATCGAAACAACTTGAAAAATTAATGAAGAATCCATATAACTATTTATGATATACATTCTTCAATAAAAGCATGAAAGAACACCTTGAGAAATATTTCATCGAATCGTTACAGCTATAAAGAGATGATATATTGGAGGTAGAATAAAAGTTATTCGAGATTCACAATTTTATTCTATTATCATCTCCTAACGAAATTTGATCTGCTAAAAAAGAGCACATCAGCTTGGATAACGTCCTTATCGTACATGAAAAAGTGGTAACAAAATTGTTTAATCAATGTTTCGTTATCCATTGAAGGTAAACCCTCAAAGAGACGATATAACATAAGACGTAGAACAAAGCAGGGAGGAAACAGGGTGTGACAGTTGCTTAGTATATAACGTGACAAGCATTATTCCTTTGATCAAAATATCTTACAACCTCGAATGCTCAGAAAATGTAACCAAGAATTTTCAGGAAATAATATTGAAGATTTATCAGAATAACAAGTTTCAGTCTTGTTTCTCACAGTGTAATCCATTGCACCCTTTTCAAATTATGAAATATGGAAACAGCCTTGGAATGAAGGAATTACTTTACTTCCTTCTATTTTTTTTTTCAATTTGATTCAGCTCTTTACGCTCCAAAGATAAGTGTATATAATCGACTTCCTTGGCTGTTTTGGTCCGCACGTAATTGCTAAACTTTAGCACCCTACTTTTTTTTCATCACGAACAGCTTCTTCTGGAGGGCATGAAATATCAAAAGTTCGTAGCGGTAATCTTCTTATCGCCATAGACTTTCTTCATTTCCGGTAAGAGAGAGACTTTTCCCTAAAGTAAGTCAGAAGTCTGCATGAAACCTTAAAGGTGACAATATGCGACTTATGAAACTTCTATCTTCATACGTGTAGAGAAACCCAAGATTTGCTGGTCGTCGAAATCGAAAGTTTGGAATGGGATCTAAGTTCAAGAGAGCCAGAAAGTGGTTTTTTGTGAAGTTTCCCCGAGTCCTAATTATGGTCGATTCATATATAAAACTTTAAAATGTGAGGGGAAAGCATACCGACTTTTTTTTTTTGATAATATATGTTTGATAGGAAAAAATCCTCTTTGTTATTATTGGGAGAAGACTTTTAGTTTTTGGGTAAGAAATTCAAAAAATTCATGGCAGTAAAGAAATAAGATGTATCAATTTTGTAAGCAAGCTAATACAGAACATGGAGCAAAATTTGAGAAAGGATCAGGGGTCGTCCATACACTACGTAGCCGAATTCTAGGCAAATTTCGAACCCCCCCCCCCCCCCCGGCCACCACCCCAACCAAACCCCAAGCCCCCCCCCCCCGCCCCCCCCCCCCCAACCCCACCCCAC
>WSXT02206415.1:0-33592 GCA_011762715.2 Neuroterus valhalla
GAAAATAGAGAGAGATATTGAGGTGACAAAGGTAGATGAACCAGTGCCGTGACAATAATTAGACATAAGGGTCTTAATAAAGATTTATGATTATTATTATTATTTATTAAAATAAAATGTTCAACTCAAATTAATAATACGACCAACCTCAATATGTACTATAGAAGAATATAAGTCAAGACCATTATAAATTATATTAACGAATCTAAAATTATGTTATATAATGGACTATAATCTGCCAAGTCAGTTATTATATTGAAACAATTATCCCCTTCCCTCCTAATAAAGAAATTTCATCTACACGTCTTTTAAATTCGTCAGGTTCATGATGTAGAACTCGAACATGATTCCAATCAAATTGGTGACCACTTTGAAACTGATGTTTCGCTATCACTTTATGGTTCTTCGGATTCGGACTAAAATTTTAATGGTGTTTCTTGGTCCTAGTCCTGGATATTCTTTTAATTTTTTGAATGTAAATGTTATAAAAACTAGTGATGGAACTATAATAACTGACTGGTACAGAAAATATTCTTACTCAGGTATAGATATATTAATTTTCTTTCGAACCATCCAATTCAACACAAGATAGCCATTGTAAAAAATCTTGTTGATAAAATGTTCAAGTTATATCATGAGACCTTTCACAATTCCAACATTAATTTGATGGAAAATATTTTATTTTTCAATACTTATCCTATAAATTTCGTGCAAGCTCATATTAGAAATAAATTAAAATCACTAAGAGAACCTAACATAGTACAATCCAATCTGTCTCCAGCATGGACGTAAGAACTAACGGGACGGAGCGAAAAGTCCCATCTTAGGCGAGCGGGCTGACTTGATAGACCGGGATCGGTGAGGTATCCTCACTCTTTTGGAGGGCGCCCTAATGACTATGGATTGGCGATGACTCACACGGCTCACTGGACACGCCGAGAGCCCTCCAAGAAAGTGGGGAGGGCATGCATGGTGTGCGGCGTTCCCCTTACTTACGCATAGCCAGACCCCGCAGGTTTGTGCTTCGTCCCGTTGATTTCTACGTCCACGGTCTCCATTGCATAATATAGATTTTAAACCATTTGTTTCTATACTTTTCCATGGAAGTTTATCGTTTGAAGTAAGAAGAATTTAAAAAGATTTTAACATCAAAACAGTTTCAGAGTCGATTCGAAATTTGACAGATTTATTGAATTAGGCAGAGATTCCTTTGATATTTTTCCATTAACCAATTTTGTTTATAGAATTGATTGTTTGGGATGTGTAATGTGTTATGTTGGAGTTTTTTTCGTATACGAATCTTGCAACTTTCGAATGCCTTCCGATAAACCCTATTCTTGAAAACTCACTGGCGGTTCGTATGCGGAAAGTTTCGTACGCAATACAACGAGTGGGTATCTGCCACTCGAAACTTATATTCGTATACGAATTAAGAGTTTGACCATGCAAGCAGTGATTTAACGGTTTCATTTGAGAGGCGGTAAAAGTAACAGGAGAGATAAACAAATGTTTTTTTACAAACTTATACAGTGAGTGGATTTTGTATTGTTGAATTGGTCTAAAGGTTGCGAAACTTGGGAATATTTAACCGTTTTTCATATTTCGTTTTGAGGTTAGAAAAGGATTACCTATGAATTGTAAGTACGCTTCATTGAACTCTTGTGATAATTTTAAAAATAAAATTTTAATTCGACCAAATTTGCCAGAGACGCTCACATTACCTTATATGTAATAATATAATCATAATCCCATATAATTTTATGTGATCCCTTTGTAAAATCGCATTAATCATATTCTTGGTAATCACTTGGTAGTAAAGATATAGCAGAGATCATCATTGATCTTGAGGAAGGATTTTACACAATAAGGTGATGCCACCACAAAGGTAAAATGAAAGCAAGTTTTCAAATTCATTGAATTTCACATTACGGTGGAATCGCGAAATATACTTATATGTTTATTATCTAGGTTTTAACAGCTTTAAGAATTTTTGGAAAGGATTTGTACTGTTTCGGTACTACCTTTTTACTGATTCAGATTCAGAGAAATCAAATTAGGTATTATTTGCAATTTTTTATGATCGAATTGGCTTCAGGGTCCAATAAATGAACACAATTTAAATTGCTTCAAATGTTTCACCATATCGAGGGGTTGACAACTCGTGAAATCAGGTCCACACTTGTAATGAAATCTCCTGAAGCATCTAAAGTCACTTGAAATCACTTGAATTCACTAGAATATATTTTAAGTCACTTGAATTCATTTTAAATCTCCTAAAATTAGTGAAATCTTTTTAAGTCATTGAAATATTCTGAAGTATCTTGAAGTCAGAAGTAGTTGTAAACTAGGCTGGGCAGGCCCGACGAGAGGGTCGGGGGGGAGGGGGGGTACTTTCTCCTCTGGGCATGGAGTTCTCAGAGGGGCCCTGAGGCTGGGTCGGAAATAAATATACTTCTGGAATTCGAAATTGCTACAAAGCGGAAAAGTAGTGTATTGGGATTCTAAAAGAGTTAAATAATTTTGTAATCGATGGAGATGCAGCTTGGTTACCCGCGCTCGAAAAAAAGATTTGAACATTTTCTTGTTTGCAGTGTTTTCAAATTTTCTTGGGTTTCAATTTTTCCTTACATACTTGAAGGTAAAAAAAGACTTAGAATTTTTTCGCGGCTGTCAGTCAATACTAGGAAAAAATTGCTCATACCGAGGAGGCAATATTAGAATTACAGAAATTTTCAAAAATTTTAAATTTGGTATTTAATATAATTTTTTTCATTTGTGTAATTCTAGGCAGAATTACACTTGGAAAAAAATCCACAAGACCCAGGAAACGAAAACTGAATTACAACAATTTTTAAAACTTGAAACTTGGTATTTGATAGAAATATTCTCTTAAATTGTGATTTTAGAACTTTTCGAGCATACCTGGAACTTTTAATCGTAGAAATGTACTAGAAACAAAATTTTCAAGACCAAGGAGTCGAAAATTGAATTACGGTCATTTTTTATTTATTTTTTTTTATTCCTGAGTCTTGTAGATTCTTTTTCATGTGTATTTCTATGAATAAAAATTTCTGACATGCTGCCAAATCTGAAATTACAAGTAAAGAGAATATTTATTTTACGTGCCGATTTCCAAATTTTGAAAAATTACTGTTTTTCCAATTTCGATTCTTAGGTTTTGGCGATTTTTTTCCTAGTTCATTTTTGACACTTGAAAGTTTTCAAGCACCCCAAAAAATTTGTCTCCTATTTACAAACGTGTTACAAAATTTTTCCCGAAAACAGGGGTGAATTAAATAGGAATCATCTCTCAGAAAAATGACTCAAGAAAATTTAAAAACCCCTTTGAAGATCTTTCTTACGCCGGTATACGCGATTATAATGAGAAACTTTTCACTGGTGCAAGAAAGTGTGAACGCAATGACAAATATTACTATTTATTTTTGTGACTTCACTTTGAAATTATTCAATCAATCAAATTTCATTTAGATGCCGAATTTTCTTTTCAATTCAAATTAAGTTACTTGAAAATAATACAGGAAAAAGCTACAATTCTATTTGTCGTCCCAACCTCAATTTCACTTCTTGCCATATTTTTCTTCACTAATTAAATATTGCACAGCAATTTTTAGTCAGCACGACTCTATATCTATTATGCAAACATTTAATATTATTATACAACAAGAGCTGGAAATAGAAATGAACATATCTTTAATACATTGACCCGACAGCACGTTCTATCAGCGAAAGCATTCAATTTTCAAATTATCCACATGCTTGGCGCACTCCCCACACGGATCTAAAAATTGTTTCATTGGCTCAAATTCTTTGTCACTAGTAGAGCACTAGAATTTTGCCTCCAGTTAAACGTGGCAACGCTGTTCACAATATTTATATACGAATAGCTCGAAGAGTGATCAAGAATACGACTTCTCTCTCCTATACGTAAGTTACCATTCGAAACTTTACGTATACAGAAAGTTTCGAACGAAATCAAGAATAGAGCCCCAGGTTCAAACTGGTCACCAATTTATTTGGAATCATGTTGAAGTTCTACATTATGAACCTAACGAATTTAAAAGACGTGTAGCTGAAAATTTTTTGAATAAGAGGGAAGGGGACAATTGTTTCAATATAATAACTGACTTGGCACATTATAGTCCACTTTATAACATAATTTTAGATTCGTTAATATAATTTCTAATGGTTTGACTCATATTCTTCTATAGTTCATATTGAGGTTGGTCGTATTATTAATTGGTCTAAAGGTTGCGAAACTTGGGAATATTTAACCGTTTTTCATATTTCGTTTTGAGGTTAGAAAAGGATTACCTATGAATTGTAAGTACGCTTCATTGAACTCTTGTGATAATTTTAAAAATAAAATTTTAATTCGACCAAATTTGCCAGAGACGCTCACATTACCTTATATGTAATAATATAATCATAATCCCATATAATTTTATGTGATCCCTTTGTAAAATCGCATTAATCATATTCTTGGTAATCACTTGGTAGTAAAGATATAGCAGAGATCATCATTGATCTTGAGGAAGGATTTTACACAATAAGGTGATGCCACCACAAAGGTAAAATGAAAGCAAGTTTTCAAATTCATTGAATTTCACATTACGGTGGAATCGCGAAATATACTTATATGTTTATTATCTAGGTTTTAACAGCTTTAAGAATTTTTGGAAAGGATTTGTACTGTTTCGGTACTACCTTTTTACTGATTCAGATTCAGAGAAATCAAATTAGGTATTATTTGCAATTTTTTATGATCGAATTGGCTTCAGGGTCCAATAAATGAACACAATTTAAATTGCTTCAAATGTTTCACCATATCGAGGGGTTGACAACTCGTGAAATCAGGTCCACACTTGTAATGAAATCTCCTGAAGCATCTAAAGTCACTTGAAATCACTTGAATTCACTAGAATATATTTTAAGTCACTTGAATTCATTTTAAATCTCCTAAAATTAGTGAAATCTTTTTAAGTCATTGAAATATTCTGAAGTATCTTGAAGTCAGAAGTAGTTGTAAACTAGGCTGGGCAGGCCCGACGAGAGGGTCGGGGGGGAGGGGGGGTACTTTCTCCTCTGGGCATGGAGTTCTCAGAGGGGCCCTGAGGCTGGGTCGGAAATAAATATACTTCTGGAATTCGAAATTGCTACAAAGCGGAAAAGTAGTGTATTGGGATTCTAAAAGAGTTAAATAATTTTGTAATCGATGGAGATGCAGCTTGGTTACCCGCGCTCGAAAAAAAGATTTGAACATTTTCTTGTTTGCAGTGTTTTCAAATTTTCTTGGGTTTCAATTTTTCCTTACATACTTGAAGGTAAAAAAAGACTTAGAATTTTTTCGCGGCTGTCAGTCAATACTAGGAAAAAATTGCTCATACCGAGGAGGCAATATTAGAATTACAGAAATTTTCAAAAATTTTAAATTTGGTATTTAATATAATTTTTTTCATTTGTGTAATTCTAGGCAGAATTACACTTGGAAAAAAATCCACAAGACCCAGGAAACGAAAACTGAATTACAACAATTTTTAAAACTTGAAACTTGGTATTTGATAGAAATATTCTCTTAAATTGTGATTTTAGAACTTTTCGAGCATACCTGGAACTTTTAATCGTAGAAATGTACTAGAAACAAAATTTTCAAGACCAAGGAGTCGAAAATTGAATTACGGTCATTTTTTATTTATTTTTTTTTATTCCTGAGTCTTGTAGATTCTTTTTCATGTGTATTTCTATGAATAAAAATTTCTGACATGCTGCCAAATCTGAAATTACAAGTAAAGAGAATATTTATTTTACGTGCCGATTTCCAAATTTTGAAAAATTACTGTTTTTCCAATTTCGATTCTTAGGTTTTGGCGATTTTTTTCCTAGTTCATTTTTGACACTTGAAAGTTTTCAAGCACCCCAAAAAATTTGTCTCCTATTTACAAACGTGTTACAAAATTTTTCCCGAAAACAGGGGTGAATTAAATAGGAATCATCTCTCAGAAAAATGACTCAAGAAAATTTAAAAACCCCTTTGAAGATCTTTCTTACGCCGGTATACGCGATTATAATGAGAAACTTTTCACTGGTGCAAGAAAGTGTGAACGCAATGACAAATATTACTATTTATTTTTGTGACTTCACTTTGAAATTATTCAATCAATCAAATTTCATTTAGATGCCGAATTTTCTTTTCAATTCAAATTAAGTTACTTGAAAATAATACAGGAAAAAGCTACAATTCTATTTGTCGTCCCAACCTCAATTTCACTTCTTGCCATATTTTTCTTCACTAATTAAATATTGCACAGCAATTTTTAGTCAGCACGACTCTATATCTATTATGCAAACATTTAATATTATTATACAACAAGAGCTGGAAATAGAAATGAACATATCTTTAATACATTGACCCGACAGCACGTTCTATCAGCGAAAGCATTCAATTTTCAAATTATCCACATGCTTGGCGCACTCCCCACACGGATCTAAAAATTGTTTCATTGGCTCAAATTCTTTGTCACTAGTAGAGCACTAGAATTTTGCCTCCAGTTAAACGTGGCAACGCTGTTCACAATATTTATATACGAATAGCTCGAAGAGTGATCAAGAATACGACTTCTCTCTCCTATACGTAAGTTACCATTCGAAACTTTACGTATACAGAAAGTTTCGAACGAAATCAAGAATAGAGCCCCAGGTTCAAACTGGTCACCAATTTATTTGGAATCATGTTGAAGTTCTACATTATGAACCTAACGAATTTAAAAGACGTGTAGCTGAAAATTTTTTGAATAAGAGGGAAGGGGACAATTGTTTCAATATAATAACTGACTTGGCACATTATAGTCCACTTTATAACATAATTTTAGATTCGTTAATATAATTTCTAATGGTTTGACTCATATTCTTCTATAGTTCATATTGAGGTTGGTCGTATTATTAATTAGAATTCAACATTTTATTTTTATAAATGACCTTTATGTCTAATTATTGGCACGGCACTGGTTCATCTACCTTTGTCACCTTATTATTTCTCTCTATTTCCGCTTTCTCGATACAAAACACAAAAATGGAGCAGAATAGTTGGTCTGCCTCCTTTTCTGAATCAAAACTTCTATCTTTTAGCTTGATTCTTTTCCACATTGCAACCTAATCATAATAAAAATAGGAGATTGAGGTTTCCTTCAACACATACTTATTTGAGACTTCAGATGAAACACAGGTAACGTACTTAATTCCATATATATAAAAGTTTGTCTAATTCTAACATTCACTCGTTTTCTTATAGAAAATCAGGAAAAAATGAATAAATAGATAAAATAAAAATAATTTTTTTTACAGTTTTTTCTTCTTTGAATTCAAGAATTCGGAAATGGGGTAGAGGTATTGTTCTTTTACTCTGCAATTTATGACTAATTACGAACCTATTCCTGATGGGGAGAGTTGTTGACTCTCGAAACATCGAATGTTTTTTATAATGAAATAAAGGACTTATCACATCAAGAGGTTCATTTTTATTGTCTGTAGTATGTCATCTACCATCAACAAATGAAAATTCTGCAATATATCAATTCCCCTGGACGAATCAACATAATTATGGATTAACAACATCGATCGTAACCAAGACAGTTCTTTAGGAATTTCTGAAAGTTTTCTCCCCATAAAATGGCGAGCAGTCCCTAATAACATCGGAAAGAGGGTCCTTTCTTCATGGGGTCAGTCGACTCGAAGACTTGATAGCAAGCACATGCTTATATCGGTCTCCTCATTACGCGTTAATTTTTCCAATTTTTTATGGAATGTTTTTGTCCAATGTTTGTTGTGTGTAAAAGGTACAAATCCAAATGTAGAAGAATCTCTAGTCGACAAATCTACATCATTACACCAGGATCAGTACCCTATATTCGCTCTTTGAAATTGCCCTTCAATTTTATCTAGTAGATGGATTTTTGTTGTTGTTGTTGAAATCCGTATTTTTTGCAGCTACACTCAGAAATTTTCCTTGTAACTTTATGCTTCTCTTTGATGAATCTGAATCATTTTGAGAAAATTCATCTTGTTCGTATGCAGGCAGTTTCGTTCAAATGTGTGTTCTCATTATTGGTTGGAAAAGTGACAATTCTCAATAGAAAAAAATCTCTAATCGCTAAAGTTGCATGATTATACAAGGATAAGCAGGTACCTTGTATTTGTCCTTTTATTTCCCCCGAAATTTCATTCAGAGAAAATTGATTTATTTTGACGGTACTTTGCATTTAGTGCTAGAAAATTGATCTTCTCGGTATTTGGAAAATAAATTCAACTTTTTGAATGAAGCTGGATTGTTTTGTTTAAGAATCAAATAAAATTTTCAAGTGACCCTTTCCGCAGTCGAGGCGAGGACTCCATGGTAACCACATGTCCATATCGCTCTCCGAAATACGCGTTTACAAAACAGAGTTATTTTTTCATCAGTTCCCGAGACTGAGCCTGGTCTACTCTTCCTGAATGACCAAGGTGTAGGAGACTGATGCCCTCCTCAGTATTTGACTGAACCAATAAAAACTCGTTTTGTTCTGGCTTCATTTCTTTCTACGTCTTTACTTTTGCACCTTCCTATTGTACCTTCCTTTTTAACCTCCTTTACGTGACTGATGTTTGGTGGTGACTGACGCTATGGATTTATACACCACTATATAACGAAATAGCTCATTGTTTGGACATGATAAATAATACAAACTGTAATATAACCTCGGATGACAGGTCTGCCACTTTCATTAACGAACCGCGTGCCCCCGGAAAAAATTTCAGGTGATAAATCGAGACTAGGTTTGTGGAATACCAGAGGTCTAAATGACCTGAAGGAAAAGAAATTGCGGAATATTATGTTCGTGAAGAAGCTTGATATTTTGTGCGTACTGGTAACAAAGGAAAAAGGATGTAAGAATAATAAGGCGGAGAATGGTCTCCAACTCTGGTTAGGAGTAGACAAGGAATCACACGCTAGCCCAGGAATTGGTCTGATTATTAATGAGAGAGAAAAAGTGCATGTCAAAATGTATGAGTATGTATCTCCTAGATTATTGTGGGTTAGAATGGAAGTGTGAATCAGAAGACTGTTTATTGTAGCATGCTACGCTCCTGTTGATGGTGACAGTAGAGAGGTAAGACACCTTCTGGGACTCGTTGAATGATATAACAGAAACATGTGATTCAGGCGAAAGAATAATATTACTCGGAGACATGAACAGTTGGGTTGCTTTGCAACGCGAAGGTACTGACAAAGTACTTGGTCATTTCGGAGACCCAAAAACGAATGGTAGTTGGGATAAATTAATAAGTTTGTGCTTGTAAAAGGATTTGTTTATTACAAACACTTGGTTCAGGCACAAAATAATACACCTGTATACTTGGTGCAGAGGCGAAAGCCATATTATGATCGACTCTGTTGTAGCGGACGAAAGACTTAGAGGGCTTGTAAAAGATACAAAGGCTATGAGTGATTCTGAATGTGGGTCGAATCACTATTATATAGTTTCAAAAAATAACCTAGGTCGAAGATGGAGAAGATGAAGATTTATTAAAAAGAATAAGAATAGAGAATCTACAAAAACCAGAAGGAAACGTGTATCGTGAAGAGCTGGATTGATGTTAAAGGCATTACAAATATGATTGGAAGACAGAATTAGTCACCAAAAATGTAGGGGGTGCATGGGTAAAACTGCGGAATGGAAATACTGAGACTGCTTCCGAAGTGTGTGGTACTGCGACTTCAGGAAGGAAGTCCGGTGATGCGTATAGGGTTGATGAAATACGCATCGCCGTCAAAGAGAAAAAAGAAGCGTTCTCAAGAATGCTGAATACTAGAGGTATTAGCGATTGGAAAAGGACAAGGGTCATAAATGAGTATATGGTTAAAAAGAGGAAAGCCAATATACTAGTAAAAGAACGCAAGGATAAAATCGAAACGGAAGAAGGTACGAAAATACAAAATGATTTTGAAAGAAATGAGGGACTATTCTGGAAATGAGTTGAGAAGACTAAAAAAGGAAATAATAGCACTGAGGTAGTCGGAATTAGAATGCTGACAGCGAAATGGTATGGGATTCGGACAAAGTGCAAGACTGTATGCGGAATTTTTCCAAGAAGCTGCATGAAGGTGAAGCCCCGGAGCATAACAACAGTGACACAGACACGGATACGTTGTAAACCATAAAGAGGTTTTGCAAGGATCGAAATGCCTTCGATGAACTTGCAAAAATATGAGCAAAAGCCTAGGAATCTCTGAATATCGTGGATGATTTGCGGCAGCGGAAAAATAGCGACAGCCTCAACACCTCGAGCGGTAGGGGCTACACCTTCTTCAGAAATGTTGTAACCGAGATACTCGACTCCTGTTTGAATGAATTTACATTTGTCGATTCTGAGTTGTAATTTTTTTTCAAACAGCAAGGAGAAAACAAGTGCTAGGGTATCGAGGTGCTGTTCTATGGTTTCGGAGGCTATCATCAAGTCATCAAGGTAGTCAATCCCTTCGCCTTTCTTTATTGGCTCTGCGAAAATCATGTTGATAAAATGCTGGAATTTGAAAAAAGCTACCTTAAGTCCGAAAGGGGTCATAATGTATTCAAATAATCCAAAAGGAGTTGTAAAGACCGTATATTGAATTGAATCTTCCGCGATCGGAATGTGACCTATCAAAAATTAAGTATCTTATATAGTTTGACGAACCATGACAATGTTCATTTCTTATAATTTTTGCGTAATCGAAATTTGAATTTTCGATCTTATAGAAAATTCAAAAATGTGTTGGGATAATCTTGTGCAGAATTTATTCTCAATAGAAGCAACGTTTTGTTGCTTCTACATACATCGTGCGTTGTTTGGCCTCAAATTTGTATTTTCGTTTTGTATATTGAAATTTTCCTAATACTAGATAAACTTCTGACGCTTTTTCTTCAATTAAAGCAAGTCGTGAGGAGAAATTGTTGAACTCTGAAATAAAAAAGAATGGATTCTCTTTTTTCGGGAGTAGAATTTTGGGAGGGGGTATTATACCTACACCCTAGTGTATAGGTATTTGATATAATTAAATGGCAAGGGTGATTTTCAGAACACAATAACTTGAGATATATTAGACGTACAGCATTATTTTTTAAATCTCTGGCTAATTGAGACTGCTTGAACTAACATGAGTGCAACTTCGATCTGAAACGAGCTACTTTTGTTGTGACAATTAGGCGTGGAATGAACGAAAAAAATTATTCGAAGAATTTTTATATTACAAACAAAATCTGCAAGGTGCACATTTATAACTTTCTCCCTAATTGAGGGTTATTTGTATAAAAATTTTGGTACAAATAACAAAACTTGAAGTTGGGAGCTATTCGTAGCTAAATTTCGGTACAAATACCCAACATCGTATTCAAGAGCTATATTTTTACCTTAATTTCTGTACATGCAGACACAGCCTGGTTATTGAAATGTTTTTGATTACAGTATATTTTCTATCTGTATTAAAATGAAACAATCATTGGTATGTGTAAGATGCCTTTAGCTAAAAAAGTCAAATTGCCAATGATGTACCTACATAACTTGAATCAATGCTTTTTATACTGGACATTGTAAGGTCCTAAGCCATAACTGATTTACACATTTTAGACTTACCTTCGAAGGTTGTACTGGAGCGAGGTTAAGTAATTGGATTGTGGTTCAACTGTGCCCTATACTTTAGCATTGCATTTCAAATCCGCTGCCAACTGCACGCGATCAAAATTAACCGGATTTGAATTTCTATTTCAAGCGAGTTATTTATTATTTCATACGGATGTTGCGTTCTAATTCATAAAGCTTATTTGCGGACCATATAAAAAAGAATATTTTTTTATCGCTTTCAAAAATATTGACAATAACATGCATAATTTTCGGTAACGTCGCTTTCACTGTCTCTTCTGCTCTTATGCTCACTGCATCGTTCTGACTCAGAGTCGATGCTTGTATCGAAACATCAGCAAGCGAGCCGCAAGCGGCATGTGAGACGTTGCGTTGCCACGATTTCCAAGTACAAGTGCCAAATCCCATGAATTTGCCAATTTTATCCCGTATTCGCTGCAAGCACAAGTAACAATCAGCGCCACCTACGGGAGAATTTGTGACTCCCGTCTCGCAAAATATATTAACTGTATACGAATAATTATGCTCTAAGCCATTTATTTGTTTTTATAATCTGATTTCGCAAAATCTTCCTATCGTAGGTAATGTATTCGATAAGTATTCCTTCTCCGACAAAACAAAGTGCAGTTTTATTTTTTATATATGAGATCCATCTGAATCCATATTATTCCGGAATCTGTATCCGAACCAAAATGTTTGATTCCGCTTTAATTCAAGGCCCAACCAACAGTTCCTAACCGGCCTAATCTGAATTTATACGAAGTTGAAACCGAGATCTCAATCAGACTGAATCCATTCTAATCAAAAGTCGAAACGAAAATGCTTATACGACTGAATCCAAATTCGCAACCGAGATTCCAATCAGTTTTATTCCAATCCAGTCCGAGGCCAAATCAAGGATTCCTAACTGATTGAATCCGATCTGATCCGAAACCAAAACCGAGAATCCAATCCTATCCAATCCGTGATCGAAACCAGAGATTCCTAACCAACTGAATCTGGAGTCAAATTCAAGACATCAATTGGTCCAAAACCGATTTAATCCGGAGTAAAAACTAAGATTCCAATCCAACCTAATCCGAGGTCGAAACCAGAGATTCCTATCCGACTGGATACGAAATCGAAATCAAAATTCCGATCTGGCTGGATCTATAGTCAATTGCTGATTTCAATCTGACTGAGTCCTAATAAAAAGGGTTCCTTTTGCATTGAATCACACGTATAGTTTGAGGTCGCTGAGTGTATCCATGTCGAGGTGAAGGGTATTCAGTATAGGTTAATATTACGATTGCACATTATTTATTTTCGTATGAAAGAACTTTATTTTCAGTGACTTGCACTACAATTAACGACATTTTTCAGCGCATTCATCATAACATTTATCATAATACGTTTGAAACGAAATATGAACAAAATATAGAGTTCTAAATTTTAAACTCTTCGGTTGACTATAATCAGTCGGTGTATATTGCAAATGCTTTCTTCTAAAAGAACTATATTGAGATGCTCAAAATGACTCGCTTGTTCATGTAGGCAATGTTTCATCTACACGGATGAATTTTTTATGTTATATTTTAAACAGGAAATTTCAAAGCAACAACCATCAAGCATATAAGAGAGATTTTCCCAGAAGATGTTCTGGTTTATAGTTCTTCTTTTAATTGAAGCTAAAGCCTCTCGTTGATGCACTCAGGCATAATAAAAGGCTCTATCTTCAGTTGAAGGGAAAACCGGCAAACAGAACATTTTCCGGCAGGATTTCCTACGTGTATTGGCTATATGTTCAGAAATGACTGAACTATTTTATAAATTATTTTGTTACATTTGATTTCTATGTATATTGAAAGTTTTCATACTCAATATTCACTTCATATTTACATTTTAGTTCAATTCTTATTTCGATGTATTGTAAATATTATTCTGACTTTATCATTTTATCGCTCTTTCTCATCAAATGGTTGAATGAGTGACAGCCTTTCGCCCTTTCATCAAGAAAGTGAGTCGTCGTCCGAAGCTTTAATAAGGAACTTGTCTCGTCGTTTTTGTAGACAAGTTCATGTGTTTTTGTAGGAATGTTCAACTATTTATTTACATACAGTCCAGCTAAATTTCAAGAGCATTGTGTTTTGTTTTAAATTATGTGTGTAATTTTTTATAAGTCACCTTTCCTTCAGTGTGCATTTCGGCCAGGACTTGTTTATAAGTAGAAATTCGAAAACACAGATTCTCTCGCTCGCGAAAACGATATGTAGCTCAAATGACCAAGCAAGTCATTTTAGGCATCTCAGGAGACCAGCAGCGTGGATTTTATGAAGGTGAAGCTTGCAACGTTTATGGTCAACGAAGAATCAAAAATATTATCACTCAAAATCTAACACCTAGATTTATTATATTTTAAAGCCAAATAACATTTGAAAAAGTTTCAGCCTCCTATCTGCTGGGAAAGGTTGTCATTTGCAACCCTGAAAAATCTCGCAAATCGCCGAAAAATTTCTAAAACATGTTCAAAGCTTCTAACCTAAAATATTTAACATATATTTTATAGATGCTGTTATTAAATGACTGCAGAAAAAGTTTCATACCTCTGGCCGTCGAGAAGATCAGTTAATAATTAGGGGATGAAAATAACTTTTTTTGCCGGCAGCTAGGGGGACTAAAGCATTTTCAGTTATTTCAGTTATTTTTAAGGGTTGAAAATGAATTCTTTTGAAATTCTTTATCATGAAAATCTACGAAATACATGTTTGAAATTTTAGCTAAGAAGCTTTGGAAACATTTAGGATTTTTTCATGTATTTCTGATACTTGGCGTTTGAAGACGTTCCGTTGGATTTCAGGTAAGAATATTCTTGATTTTTTTGTTTACCATAATTTTTGCAAACTTTATTTTTATCAAATTTGGACACGCTGTTTGATCAGAAAGGTTTTACATCTCGCTAAAACTCATTTGTGTAACGCGATCACTCGGAGTCTAATTGTTAAGTCGCTTCCAATGCAGCTGTATCAGCTCCAATACCATAGACTTCTTCTACTTCTTCTTTTCCTTCTTCTTCTTCTTCTCCGAATCGAGAACTTTTTTGCTCTTTTGTAGTACATGGCACGTTATTATCTTCGGATTTGATGAAGTGTCTGCCGAATTTTTCTTGACTTTCGGTCAAAGCAGATGAAAAAGAGAGGCACATAGCTGTAATACATTTATCATTCCGGACAGTTACAAACCTGGATAACCAACAGAATATGAATTGATCAGAAGAGCGAGATATTGAAAATTGAATTCTCAAATTTTCTTGTCTATGAAAATTCTGTAAACATATATAATCATGCCGACTTATGATAAAAAATATTTTATCAAAAAATTGATTATGTTCCAACCTAAGAAATTTGAAACTTGTAGTAGTCCCGTATCTAGTTTTATACTGCGACTGTATAAATCATCTACAACAAATTTACGGTCTTTTAATATTTTTAGCAACTTAAGTGTGAAATACTGGAACTTGCTTTCACCAACTTTTTCCTCTTGTAAGGCAATCTAAGATCGTCATAGAATTACATAATGTACGTTAGAATCAGTGTTTTGTAATGCTGCACATTTACAGCGTGGAGCGGTGGACTCAATTTCTTGGTGGCCCAATACTCAAAATTAGCTGCAAAATAAATTTATTATTTTCTTCTAGCAGTACAAAACTTCAACGGGATAAGACTGTGAACTAGACACCAAATTGTATGATCAGAAAATAGAGAGGATACGTACTTTGGATGGCCAGGACTTTCGTGGAATAGAGTGCCTCCCTATTTTCTTTTTTTGTTGCCCCATTCGACGACTTACCTGTTCTTTAACTTTTTATCAGAATGGTTTCACCGAATACGGATCTGGCTGCATTCCGAGTAAACACGGATGCAGTGTTGCCTGAGTTAATATTAATGCTTTTCCATTTTTCACTTGAGATCCATGTATCGTGACTAAGATGAACCTGACTCATAGATACTTTACTTAGGGATAATTTAACAATTCAAAATTAGAAGAGAGGTCTCAGTTATTTATTAGCTTGGTTTAAGGAGGAATTAAAAGACTTGCCTTGGAAGAGAAGATTTTTCAAAAAAGAGGAAAAATTTTTTTTCATTCAGGCAAATTTTATGCTGAATCCTTTATACCGAAAACTTGATGTGATGGAAAAAAGTTAGTTTATTCCGTGCAAATTAAACAAAATTTTTCAGGTAATAATTGCTTCAATTCCAGAACTCCTTATTCGCTGTGAAAATAGAAACTGACTCGCGAATAGGTGGGATCGAAAAACGCGTTTTTTCCGTAATACAATTCTAATAGCGCGGGAAACTTGCGCATGAGCATTATTATAAAGGAAAAAATTATTTGCAAAATTTGATATATCACAGAAGGCCTAAAGTTACCAAAAGAGTCAAAATACCAGTTATTTTTAAAACTATACAAAAATTGCAAACAAAAAAACTTTTCTGTTTTATTAGTAAAAAGAAAGTTATTAGGCGTGTCCTTATTGCATACAAAAAATAATTAGACCCATTACTGTTTAACTGAATTTTGGAAAAAGGCCTGAAGTTGCGGGTTGTTTCGTAAAAAAACGATATTTCATGATTTTCTACGATTCTGAAACATGTGCCAAAACCCATAAAAGTTCTATTCTTTATTTTCAATGATTTGCATTTTCTCTATATTCATAGAAATTACTGGTATTTTTCTTTTTTTGGTAACTTCAGGCCTTCTGCGCGATTTCAAATTTGGCAAAATTTCCGCGCGTGTTCCGCGCTATTAGAATTGTATAACGGAAAAAACGCGTTTTTCGATCCACCTTACTCCTGAAATATGACGATGCTGAATGATTTTCAGAAAATATAAGTTCTGGAGGTTTGAAGAATTGATTTCTACGTGAGAATTTCAATTAGGAATCTATTACATTTTTTAATGATAATGTATTGTATTGTTTGTATGTATGTGTTGTTTCTTGAATTATCATGTTTGTTGGAAGCATGAAATCGATTTCAAATTGGTTTCATTTTTTATAATTTTCATTAATATCGCTTCATATTTCCATCAATAAAGTGTTCTCTTTCTTTTGGGATTTATATTCAGAAGTTTTCCAATTCAGAGGCTACTAATAAATCTTTAAGTTGAAGAGAATGAGGAGGAAATGAAAAGGAAAAAGGGTATTACCGTATAGTCTTCTTTGTTCATTACACCCACAGGACAGTTAATTAGCAACTGCGTACACAGGCTGTTTTCTTTGTTCTCAGATTTCTCTAAAAGAACTCACATAAAAAAAGAGCTTTTCATAATTTATCTCTTCAATCGATTTATCTATTTCACATTAATTATGTGCAATAGTTCAAAATATTTTACCCAGGTCTGTGACGCCAAATCATTCAAAGAGGATTCTTTGCAGTCTAATGTTGCATTCCTTATAGTTGTTATTCTCTTAACGTAAAATGTAGTTTTCCTTTTGCAGAAGCTTTATCTGCTGATTCCTCACTTCCACCTCTTCCGCAATTAATTTGGAATATTCGTTTTCTGAGTGAACATCGTCTTCGAAGTCTTCTGTATCGAGGGATTCTCTCAATTTATCTTTACTCTGAACACGAAGAAAAAGAGTTTGAGGAAAGAAAAAGAGATTACCGATTCCCTTGGAATATTAATTAAAACTATTTGAATGGTTCTATACTTCTTAAAGAAAATCCAAAGAGGGATATGAAATTCTAATTTCAAATTAAAACAACGAAAATATGCGTTTGGCAACCGCGCACGTCCGAAGTCAAACATTGGCAACGATAGAACAATGTAAACTTTACAGCACTATGCAAATATCGGACCCCCCCCCCTCCCCTACCCTATGTAACGGCTGTAATTCTCTCTGTAGTTCTTCGCCATTCTGTAACACTAGGATACACCTCCCCCCCTTTAAATGCTGAAGTGATTTATAGATGGCCCTTAGACGACTGGCCACCAATTTGAAGTTACATTTTCTTCTCTCATTATCACACCTACAAGTTTCACTCACAACTTGTAGACTCGAACAAGCTCGCGTCTTATTTTGATGAAGCACGCGAGTTGTAAGTGAAACTTGAATGTAAAAGAATAAGAGAAGGGAAATGTTAATCGTAGGTCAATAATGTAACTGAAAGAAGTAAGATCATGGAGCAAATTACTGTGAAATATGTATTGTGTCGTCGTTGATGAAGATTCACTTTGGACGCGCGTATTTTCCACACGTACATTTTTCTAGATCAATTCACAAAAATTTTAGCAAATATTTATCAAAACGTTTTCATGCTGGTTATACCGGCTTAACATTCGGACCTTCACTGTTTCACTTGGGTGTCACTGCTGTGAGAGTGCACTACGCATGTAGTGTAGAGTTTCTGCCACGACCTTCAAAATAATGTTTGAAGATCATCTGGAGCATGGGCCCAAGTGAGGATCCGAAGCTAGAAGGAATGGCTGTGTCGGAGAAAAGTGGAGAGCATTTTCTTCAGACACACCTTCGGCAAGAAATGTCGCCAGCTCATATGTTTGCACAAGCATCTTCAGATTTTGCATTCATTTTTTAATCCTCGCGGAAAATTTTCTTTGTGATACAAGTTCTGGCGAAAGTTTTGGAGAAGAATTCATTCTCATTTATAAGATCGACATCTTTGAAAGTTAATCTGACCTAATCCGATTCAATCTGAACTTTCGATCGAAATCAATCCGAACAAAATCGAAGAAATATTAACTGATGTATAATTTTGTTGACGAGGTGAGATATGCCGAAAACTGTTTTTGGAATGGTTCGGATTGTTTCGGATACAGATTTAGGAATAATTCGAAATCAATTCCTATCCGAAACTTTCAGCTAGGGTAGTCTATATTATCGAACAAGTTCCATACTTTCACATTCATGAACATGCTTCTTATATACAACTGAAGAGCAAATTTGATAAAAAATTGTCCAATACACCTAACAGATCACCATACTTCAATTCATACCTTTTGCTCGATGATTAGGGCACAAACAAAGTCCCTTATCCTCCGCAACAATGGGTCTGACTTTCTCCACCACCTGCATGCGGAATCATTGAGCACAAAAACGTTATTTCTTGTAATGCATAACATTTTGTGTTTTGTATAACTTTCGATAATAATGGAACTGCGCCTTTCTAAACATTCTCATCAGAGAAGGTTAGATTTGTGTAAGAATTTACCCTTTCCCTTCCCACCAGTTCTTATCAAATGTCCACGGTTTGAGACCCCTTGAACCTGAAAAACAGGTTTTTACAAATGTGGTTGTCTGTTTGTATGAATGTCTGCCTTTGTGCACGAAAACTCTTGAAAAAATATTCAAGTATTGGTCTCTGGCTCACTCTTTTGGTGCAAGAAACTAAAGGACAAGTTCTTTGAGAAGCTATTCTGGATGAAAACTCAAAAATTTAAAGCATTTTCAAATTTTTTTTTGAGATTCAGAAATTCGAACAATCTACCTTCACGACTTTTCTCGTCTAAAAGAAGAATTGTCGAATTTATGGCACTCTTTAATTCAAAAATACAAACGAAAATAAAAATTTAAAGTCAAATAACGCATGATAACAAAAAATTCAAGGCGAGAAAACGTTGAATTCTGGAAGCCCTTCGAATCTGTCATGCCGACCTTTTGAATTTTCTTGAAAGAGTAAAGATTGGAATTTTGACAGCACGAAAAATAATAAGAAATCGGAAATTCCATTCTTCGATCTAGCTATGCAACATATGAGATATAATCAAATGGAACAAAAAGCGCGCACTCGAAAGATATCTATAAATTTGTCATCAATAACTTCTCGATAGGATACGTAGCTTATTGACATAATAAAAATTGAGAAAATGATTTTCATGGACGAACGACAAGAAAAAATGAATAGACAGAAGTTCTTCTCCCAAAAAAACAACTCTGAATGTATTATCAATCGTATTTTTATAGAATATTTTTTCCATTTTAGTCGTAGGAAATACCTTAATTTCTGAGAAAATGACTTTTCACTTTTGAATTCTGGAAGATCAATACAGAAATGTGGGGTGTACAGAAACTGGGCGCGTAGCGCAAACGTTGCCAAGCGTGAAGCGCGAGATTCGACAGGCGCACTCACACTTGCGAGCGAACTCTGGAGCCAGCAAAGCTTTTGATATGAGAACTATACTGGAAGTGAACAGGAACAAATTTTGCGTTGAACCCGATCGAGACTAGCCGTGCAGTGAAAATGACACCATCAATGTTCGCTATGAACAGGTTTAATTTTTTATGCATTGCATTCATTCGAAAAGTGGAGAACACCAAAAAGTATCTGGTGTAATTGCCTCAGTATGACTTCAGGTGAGAACTGCCATAGGAGCAACAGAAAACCGAACTTGAACAGTTTCTAGCGAGAAGCTCTCTTCCATAGATTTTGTGCAGGTTTCTTTGGTATTTTGTCAAAATAGGAAGAAGCATGCAAGTACGATAATACTATAATTTACCGGTTCATCACTGCCAGTCCTATCAATGTTTGCGAGTTTCGCAGCCAACAGATTCTCGTAATTAGTCTGGAAAAAAATTAATAAAAGTTGCACCTACAGAAGTGGAATAATATATGGCATGAAAAAAGGAGAATAATATTGCCAATGATGCAGAGAACGGAAATATAGTTATCGATGTTTCTATCTGGAAATATCGAAAATCAAACCGGGAATATTTTGAATTGTAGGTGTGCATATAATAGGAATGGCTCATGGACTCGATAGCATTGGAAAAAAATTTTTAACGTTTTTTAATATGCAAACGTAGAAAATCAAACCGGGTTTTTTGCACATTTTAGTTGTGTGTATAATAGTAGAGTCCAAATTATATCAAAATTTACTAAAAGTGACTAATTTTATAATCAAAATGTATCTGACGCGCATTCATAGGGTATCTTACTGCTCTTTTTATTCTAAAGCATTAGCGTTGTGTATACAAGTTCGCAGAGCTGGGTAAAATGGTTTTCAAAATGTATTTGAAATGTAAAATTTCGAAAGTTAATTATAATTGTGTCGAAGAATTATTTATCAATGTTGTAAATAGAAACTAATAAATAAATAATTGAATTTCTTTACAGATGTGTTGGTTTGCTTTAAGGAGCAATTGTTTTTCGAATATTGCGTCCTTCATTGATCTTCTTTTTGGCCGCAAAATCATGCCTGCATAACTGAATAACCTCACGACAGAAGCAGAAGACGGTAGAGTCGTGTTGTATTCAGAAAAAAGCTCTCTGATAATTGGATAGCGATTTAGGCAAATGAAGCTTATGTTCATCTTGCACATATATCGTCAAACGATATATATAGTCGATGACTGTTCACCGCGAAGAATCGAATGTTGCCGAACAAGCCACTATTTTTCCTGAACCGAGGTGTAGTTGTAATCAAAACGGCGTTCTATTAGTCGCAGAACTCTTAAACATTCTTTTATACATTATCTAACTTGTCAAGAGTAGGACCTCATTTGACCTAATTTTGTTTGACATATTGTGACCTAATTTCTTTCGAATCCTGTAGAATCGAACACAATTTTTAATGAAATTTGTAAGAAGTCCGAATGAATTTCAAAGACTTTGAGATACATTAATTAAAGTTAAGAGTGGATTTAGAACAAATTGAGTTGAATTGACAGAAATCTTAATAAATTAACATGAAATGACAAAAATGAATGCAATTGATTAAACCTAAGGGATTCGAAAATAAAATTTTATGCGGAATTATGCCATGTTCTCGAACCGAAGAGGTGGTAGAGATGCCGAAGTTTCAAGCGATGGGAAGGAAGTATGCCCGGTAACAATGCCTGAGTTTTATCCGAATAAAGAATGAGTGCATTCTTCCAGGCCCAAAGCATAACACGATCTATGTCTTCTTGAACTAGTACTTGTAACCTACTCAGTGAAAATACAGATCACGACAAGTAGAGTTTAAAATGGTCAGCATACTTGTGGTAGGAACCCCACACTTGATCTCCCACCAGTCAGAAAGCCAGCCACTACTAAAGGTTACTCTGTGGTTCCGATTACCGAAATAAGACTGGAACTATTTTATAACGGAGCTTGACAATTTGAAGGACTGGAGCTTTCGTATAAGCAACTCGTGGTTGACCATATCGAAAGCCTTTGAAAAATCAAACAGATTAACAATCGTAATCTCTCTTCTATCCATCGCTATTTTGATATCTGATGTTAATTTGAGGGAAGCAGTCAGAGTGCTATGTTTTTCCCGAAAACCTGATTGCAACGGGTCGATGGCCTTTGTTTTTTTCTAAAAATTTGGTAAGTTAAAGGTGAAACATTTCCTCGAGTGGCTTAGACAGGGCACATAAAATAGAGATAGGCCAGAAATCTTTCGGAGTAATGGGTTTTGAAATTTTGGGAACAGGGCAAATAACAGCTTTTTCCAGATATCAGGAAAAATGCTGACCTGGAGAGAAGCGTTATAGATATGCAAGAGAATAGGAAAGATAATTGGTAAGGCATGTTTAATCATCCTAATTGATATCCCATCAGGTCCAAGGGCATTAGATTGAATCTCAAGTGTGTTTTCCAAAAGTATATCAGGTGTGATGTCCTCAAAGAAATAATCGGAATCATTAAATGTTGAATTATGCGAGCAGGTAGGAGATGAAATGGATAAGTCTGAAACTAGGAATTTGAGGAAAGTCTTCATGAGGTTATTGGGTGGAAAATTACAATCAGTGGATTCGTGCCTGGGAGGATAAGATGTAAGCGTCTGAAGAGATGCGAAATGTCCTCTTTCTTTTCTCTATTAGCAATCTCATTATAGTTGTATCGATTGAACGAACCCCTAATTTTAGTCTGAACTTGGTTCCTGAGCTTCCAGGATTGAGCTAGGATTATACTACTTTTTGTTCTTTTTGCAAGTCGGCGCTTGTCATCACGTTCCCTCATCAGATTTTTATTATCAGATGTAATCCAGGGGGCAGCTCTTTTAAAATGTTCAGGAATGCGTAGTGGGTCAAACTTATCGAACGCAGATACCAAGTAATTTGTCAGGGTCTCAATTTTATTTTTTATATCTATGTCGATCAGAATTTTATTCCAATCAAGTGACATTAAATAGTCGTGAAATTTACTTTTGTCAATATTAGACAGATTTCGCACCTTTCTTCTTATTTTCTTGGAGATCAGGTCAGATGAAAATTCATAGGAAATATTAATCGAATCGTGGTTGGAGAGAAAAGAAGTGGATGTTGTGCGTAGGAGACAACCTTATCAATATCGCCGACGATCATCAAATCAATACAAGTGCTAGAATAATTAATATGGTGGGTAAAATCATGAGCCACAATTGAAAGTCCCGAGGAGTGTAACAAAGATAAAGAGTATTTAGTTTGATTGGAAGTTTATTTCAAATTAGTATCAAAATCTCCAGTGAGGATAATGCTGTTGAAGTTAGGAATAAGATTAGAGATTACAGATTCGAACTCCGTACCATGACAATCATTGGGTGATTTATAGACTACTTCCACTAGAACAATATATAAATAAGAAGGATATAATGTAACAGTAGATGAGAATCCGTTGCCTAATTCCCGCTCCGACCACTGTGAATGCTATCGTAGCAGTGCGAGATCTTCCAGGTGGGTGAGGACGATTCTTCTTGGCCCATCTTCTTTCCTACAGAAGATCTTTCCACCACTGATCCATAAGTATTTTATCTTGATTCTCCTCAGCTCAAGTGCTCAGATCAGTTGCATCAGAGTAAAAGACAGTTTCCTGCTTGACCGGTCGTTTTTTGTAACTTAAAACTAGCGATGTACATTTTCTACATGCCCATTTCTTATTCCCCTGTTTGAGAGCTTCTAAGTCTTCAGTATGGTTATTCGTGAATGCCTTGTGAATGAAGGCCCTGCATTTGTCGCAGTGGAGGAGATCGACAGCACCTCTCGTGACGGCCATGCCACAGGAAGTACAGGCCACCATTTTGGATGTCAGGTCACTTGTAAGTACGAACAAGGCACTTCACAAAGTCAGTGAAAAACTGATTTTCCCGATACAACTTATCACACTCAAACACTTAATTCAATTAGGCACAACCAAGCGCAATCCTCAAACACCACAGCAAGAAATGAATTCTACGGCAACTACTCTGCAGTAAGTTTGATTATATTATTCAAAATGCAACTATTTTACGCAATAGAGCATTCTGCGCTCAGTGGGAGAACTGTCTTTTTTCAGCCCGCGTCTGGTTTGCAGTACAAGCCGGAGACGAGTACTACAAACACACAAAAGCGAAAAAAGCCTCTTTTCATAGGTGCATACTATTTTTTTACAATAGAGGGCTGGATTCCTCATTCCTACGTATATACAGGGGGCTCAAAGGTGCCCGATTTTTGACGCAGTTCAACCACGCTTCGGAACGAATCAAATACAACTGAGATCAGAAGGAGGTGCATTTCATCAACAATAAAAAATGTATAGGTAAGAGGGGGAGGTGTACACATATCTACACCATGCGTTTTTCTAATTGAAATATCCAGTAAACGATTCCCCTGGTGTTACCCCAAAAGCGGAACGTAATATTCATTATATCCCCAAAAAATTGCCTGCCGGGAATTCTAAAAAATAGATAAACTTGATATACACCCATCATATAAAGTGTACATCCCCTATGGAATGTATACATCAATCTACAACCTATACCAAATCGTATACTCCAGTTCCCGGATTTTCGGGACCATGGAACGGCGGGGAAGCACCCTTGAGGCATAGGGAAAACGACGGCCCCATACATCACCTGTTCCAAGTATTGTGGGGGGGGGGCAGGAAGGCACCCCTGTAATTAGTAGTGAAAATAATCTGGGTTCAGTGAAACCCCTCTTCTCAAGACTTGCGGGAAGTGGAAAGGCACTCCGCAACAAGTCATGAAAATAATTTGGGTCACATACGATCCCTCCTCTCAAGTCTTGTGGGGGGTGGAAAGGCTCCCCTGCGACTAGTCGTGAAAATAATGGGGTTCACAAACGATCCTCTTTACCAAGTCTTGTGGGGGCGAAAAGGCACCACTGCATCTAGTCATACAGATACTGTGGGTCACATACAACCCCTTTTCACAAGTCTTATGGGGGGCAGGAAGGCACCCCTGCATTAAGTCATGAAAATACTGTGGGTCACATACAATCCTCATTACCAAATCTTATGTGTGCGGAAAGGCACCCCTGCAACTGGTCATGAAAATAATTTGGGTCACATACAATCCTTTTTCCCAAGTCTTGTAGGGGTGAGAAGGCACCCCTGCAACTAGTCATGAAAATACTGTGGGCCACATACAATCCCTTTTCCCAAATCTTATAGGGGTGGAGAGGCACCCCTGAAAATAGTCACGAAAATAATGTGAGTCACATACAATCCCTTTTCCCGAATCTTGTGGGGTGGAAAGGCACGCCTGCAACTAGTGTTGAAAATTGTGACGCGGCCCTTTTATTTGAAATTAAACAGGGTCCTATAGGCCCCGCACATAGGACGATACGAAAATACGATAAAAACTATGTACGGTACCTAAAACATGAAAAATACTAAAAGTTCCTTAGCATCGACCAGCTCAGTTCTTAAGTATAAGGGGTGGTTCGTAAATAAAATTTGGCAAGTTACTCTCTCAATTGAAACATATGTGTGTATTTGAATAATTATATAATAAAACAATTAACAAGGTTTACTAGGAAGTTTCCTTTTCAAATTGCAGCAGAACATAAAATTGGATTTCAAAACAAAATAAATTATTCCCGGAAATGACAAATTGAAGGGAGTCGAGATGAGGACATAGTAGATATCAGAGATGACAAATAGACAAATTATTCTAGAACGGAATGGACGGCCTGTCCATCATAATACAAACGAAAAGGTGGGAGACCGATAGGAATTCACAAGTAAGGTAAAATGTATACACAGCTATCGAAGCAGGAACACGGGAAAGAAATACAGGTGGGGGGGGGGGATGAGTTGAGCAATGGCCAGAACTTGTCAAGAAGAGTAGATATTTTGTGCTGAGAAATTCGTCGAAACTACCATGAAATCAAAGAGGACTAAAAATAAAATAAAATATTGAAAATAGGAAAGAAATAGAATTCAACTTGGAGAATAGCGATAGGAGTCGCAGAAGAAAAGAAAAGAGGGAGGGGGTCGGGAATGTTGCATGGAAAAACAGTGTGAATAGCAGAATGGGAACCTTTACTTATACCAAAAAAAAGTCTGCGGGAAGACAGGGGGGGGGGGAGGTCGAAAGAGAGATTACACGAGCTTCTTACTGAGACAGCCCACCGAAAGACATTAAAATGCTGTTATACATTCACTTCTCCCAGCGCACGATAACACCCGCACTGGCGTCGCGAGAATGACCGGTCGGCACTTCATTATTATTTAACTAAACACTTAACATTGTGGTGCAGCCAAGCAGTATCTAAGTTACAACCAAACGATAATAAAAACCAAGGGAAACAACCTGGCTGTGCAACATTCACAAAGAAAGAGGATTCAAATCCTACCTCGAATGCTCGACGAGATCTCGAGCGAAACGTGGTTGACACTTCGAGTTGACACACTATAATGTTTAAAAACGTGCTTAGCGCGTCGACCGCCGGTAGAGAGTACGCCACTAAAGGACAACAGAATTAGCGAGAGAATCGAATGTGCGAAAATTGAGATGAGGGTCTCCACGGTCAGGAGAGAGAAGCCGATGATGCCACAGGTCGCTGGTCTTGCCTTGCTGTCGTAACTTCTCCCCACTTCCTTTCTTCGTTTCCACCGGTAGACCGTTTCCTTAGCCACGGATTTGTAGATATTTCAAACCTGAACCACAGGACGAGAGTTCGATAAGGGGGGCTGATTCTTGGCCGACGATTGGTGGATGGGACCGTACCGCGACTGCAGGGGGTTTCCACCGACCCTCGAACGATATTGAGAAACACATTATTAATCATTTATTTATGATGCTCGGCGCAAATCGAACACTTATAACATCCAGTGTTCCGTTTAGCAAGGGAATTTCGAGCGGGGAAATACTTCTTGCGATGAGAATTCGGAAAAGGGTAAAATGAAGTTCTTCGGAAAGTTTCAGATCAAAATATTCAATAGTTTAGGAGTAGTTATGATTTTAGTTAACGTCAGCGCTGGAGTTTTCGTGCGTATCGAAAGCCCCGTGGCGTATAGCCGCATGGCACGAAGGGTCTCGCCAATGTTTGGCTTATGAATTTGATAAAACCTATATCTGTCATTGAATAAAAATACAACAAATTCTAGATTAGATTGATCACTCCAAGTATACCTTTTTTTGGGTTTTACATATCTATATTCCCCTCTTCCACAGGAGATCGTCAGACATTTAACCCTTCAACTCGAATCCCTTTCCAAAATCCCCAACTCTCATGATAAGCCTCCAAGCAGAACCTGGCGTACTCAATCCTGTGGGATTTTTAATTCTTAAAACCCCTACCGTCTGCAGCCGGATTTTCGATTTAAAACGCTCGCATTCGCCTAAACATTTAGCCAGAGGAGAGGAAAACTGCAGAAAACCTAAACTCCTGAGCGCAATCGATTATCGACGGACGAGTTTAGATGTAGACAATCGACAGCATCGAATGCTTACACCGATCCTCGGCGTCAAATCTCCCGCTCGACAGCAGTTAAACGTAGTGGGAACACGACTAAGCGAGAATCCCGAAAATTCACGCACCCGAGCGCTAACTGCGCCCGTTCATGCTTGACATTCGAGATCCCGCCCAAGTCGGAAGTTACCACGCAGCAACTGCCGTCGGTGATTTAATTCATTCTATAAAATGACTATGTCTAAAAAATGTAATCAATGAAAAATAATCATATGATATCACAAAAATTTATCTCGTGCAAAATCGATAAAATACAAGTTTTATTTACTGCGTATTTAAAATTGGGACATGATAGAACTGTGAAACATTTATTGTTTAAATCGGCAGATTATTAATAGGTATACCTTGTTCTTAGAAGTTTTGCGTACATTTTCCGCCCATGTACTCTCCCCTCTTTTTCGTTTTCCACCTCGAATTACCAGAGGTATATTTTCCATTTTAAAATAACAAAAGAAAATTTGTTACTATATTGATTAATAATTAATACAATAGATATTCAACTGTATAATGCTCAAAATTTAATTCAATGTGCACTATCCAGAGCATAGTTAAGGACTAACTGATCTGTTTTACTTTTGAAATAGATTAGGCAAAGTGTAAGAGAATATTTGTGCATAGGTTTGTTTTCAAAATGCTTCTTCTAGATTGCTTTCGAATTATGTAAGCGACCTTGTACATTAAAGCATCCTACATGTAAATGTACAGAAACCGGAAAAACACATTTGAAATAAATAGAATTCATGAGGAGGATATCTTAAAGCATATTTCCCACAATCTTTATTACGAAATTTCAAAAACTGAAGCACTGAGCGCAACTTGAAGTGAGGGACGGATTAAAATCAAGTTTTCGAAAAAAGTCACTTTTTTGGTTTTATTTAGAAAACTAGAAAGTAAGGTATATCGGGTTTCGATCGTGCACGAAACTGCAAAAAATTTGTCGACGTTCCGCGAACGTTGCAGCTCGCATCTTCAGGACTAGCCTAAAACTGAGGTTTTTAGGTTGTGGTGTTCTTATATAAGCTCACAACGATGCCTGTGATTGTTCAAGGATTCCAGTGTGGAGATTGATGGAATCTGATTAGTCAATCAGTTAAACCCGGAGAACGGAGAGCCAAATTGGATTGGTATTATATCCATTGTCCCTATTCATATTATTAGGATGTTTGAAGATTTTGATTGCTTCTCTATGCCTTCTTGGGAAAATATTGTTTGTTTTTGCGATGACTTTTGCTTCGTCAAAAGATATGCTGTGTCCTGTGTCAATGTGATGCTCAGCTAGAGCTGATTGCGTGAAATGTTTTAGCCTGACTTTGCTCTCATATTCCTTCATGCGTTGGCTCACCGCTCTACCGGTTTCTCCAATATCGACTTTGCCACAAGAGCACGGGATTTTATATGCACCTGGATCACTGAATGGTGCCTTTTTGTCTTTTGGGTTGTTCAGAAGTTGCCCTTTTTTTGCAGGTAGTTTGAATATGGTTTTGATGTTGTGTTTGTTGAGAATTCTACCAATTTGTTCTATTATGCCTTGGATGTAGGGTAGGGTGGTGGTGGCTTTGCTCTCTCTTTTTTTAGTTGGTTGTGTTAACTTATTTTTTCTCGTGTATTTTATGATTGCTCTATCAATTTTTTTGTTTAGGTTATCGTTTTGCAGGAGGGTTTGTTTAATTTTTCGTAATTCTTCTTGTAAGTTATCTTTATCTGTAATGGAGACAGCTCTGTCAACGAGCGAGTTCACGACTTACTGTTTTTGGGGTGGGTGATGGTGGGAAAAGGCATGAAGGTATCTATTTATTTGAGTGGGTTCTCTGTAAACTTCATGACCTAACTTGTTGTCAGATCTTTTGTAAACTAGAACGTCCTAGAAGGGCAATTTTCCGTTCTGTTCAATTTTCATAGTGAACCAGATATTTGGAAGTAATTGGTTGATAAAATCGGAAAATTTGTGCAGCTTGTCTAGTCCATGTCTCCAGATTACAAGAGCATCGTCAACATAACGGCATCGCAGTTCTGGTGTGAGCTTGGATTGGCTGAAGATTTTAGTTTTCAGATGTTAAATAAAAATGCTAGCTTTTACAGGTGAAATTAAGGATCCCATTGCTGCTCCTAAGGTTCTTTTCATAGAATTGGTTTTTGAAAGAAAAGATAGTATTGTTGAGACAGTGTTCTATCAGAGGTACAAGATCAGAGGGAAAGTTTGCGAAAGATTTGATAACCTTTGATAACCTTAGGATGTCCTGAGGTTGAATGTAAACCTGTTGTATCTTTCTGATGAAGTCAGAGGAATTTTAAACATGAGTGATAGAATTTCCCGTAAAAGGATTCAGTTCTTTGATAAGGAAGCGTGCTAGGTTGCAGGTTGGTGAGTTGATTACGCTAACGATCGGTCTGAGTGGAATGTTGTTTTTGTGAATTTTTTGGTAGTCCGTAAAGTCTTGGAGGAAGAGAATTAGTGGGTATTAGTTTGGCTATTGTATCTTTGTTAAGTTTGGAGTCCTTAGGAAGGTTTTCTGTTTTATTGATTATTGTTTCGGTGGGATCTTTTTTGATTTTCTGTACGTATCATCAGTTAACAGGTCCTTAATCTTGTTGTTGTAATCTTATTTGTTCATGATAACTGTATTGTTGCCTTTATCTGCAGGTGATACTATAATGTTTTTGCTTCGATTTAGTGCTTTGATTTCTGTTTCTTCTTTTCTATTCAAGTTTGAGGAGGAAAGTCATGCTTGGCGTAGGATGTTGGGATAGAACTAAAATCATTTCATAACACCCTGGCGTGAGGCAGCGAGGGAAGGACGCTAACTAAATTCTAAATGTCAAAAAAGAGAGTTAATGGGTTGGTAGATACTTCAACTACCGGCGTTTCGTCCCAGACTCAACCGTGAGGAACTCGTCAGTGTGGCTAACCACAAGCGAGTCCTGCCACAGACGCCTTGGGTGAGACCGATGTGCGGCCACCCATCCGCCCGCCCGCTAAGTCGACCACTGCTCGACTCGGTCGATCGGAGCACGTGGTGCTCAAATGGACCCGACCTAGAAGGTCGACCAAGAATGGCTAAATAATCCTTTCAATCAATAAAGGATAGAAGGGTACGACCTGCTCAACGCTGATCCAAGCAGGTGATCCGTCCGTCTGCGGGGCGAGTCCGAGATCGAGAGACACCCAGCGGCCACTCGCAGGAAACAACGACGAAACAATCGTCCGCGCAAGGGTTAAGAAGGAAGTGAGTGCAGAGAAGCGAGCGTCAGCTCGAGGGTAGAAGAGGCTTGCAACTTCCACCAGCTGATACAGGGAGAACTCAAACTAAAAGGGACCTGTGAAGGACACAAAATACCGCGACACTGCAATCGCGAATAGAATCTAAACTCGACTTCAACAGAAGCTAACAACAGCAAATAATTACAAACAACCCGCCCGCCTTGTGCGCGAAAGAAATAATTAAATTCACGAATGTGCAGCATGACGAAATGATGTACAATACTCGTCTCCGCCCGCCATGGGACCTAGAGCTGAACGGGGATACATCCGATTCAAAAACGCGAAATGCCTCGCGCAAGCGTGTATTGCCGCTCAGGCGTGTGTTGCCGCTCGGGCGTGTATTGTCGCTCGAGTGTGGATTGCTGCTCGGGTGCGTGTTACCAGCTCGGGCCTGTATTGACGCTCAGGCGTGTATTGCTGTTTGGGCGTGTGTTGCCGCTCGAGCGTGAATGTCCGCTCGGGCGTGTATTGCTGCTTGGGCGTGTATTGCTGCTCGGGCCTGTATTGTTGCTCAGGCATGTATTGCCACTCGGTCGTGTGTTGCTGCTCGGGTGTGTATATCCGCTTGGGCGTGTGTTGCCAGCTCGTGCGTGGATTGCCAGCTCGAGCGTGTATTGTCAGCTCGGGCGTGTATTTTTGGCTCGGGCGTGTATTGTCGCTCGGGCGTGTATTGACGTTTGGGCGTGTGTTGCCGCTCGGGCGTGTGTTGCCACTCGGGCGTTCATTGTCGCTCAACTGTGTATTGCTGCTCGGGCGTGTGTTGCCACTCGAGCGTGTATTGTCGCTCAGGCGTGTATTGTCGCTCAGGCGTGTATTGCCACCTCGGGCGTTTATTGCCAGCTCGCGCGTGTATTGCCAGCTTGGGCGTATATTGCAGCTCGGGCGTGTCTTGCCACTCGGGCGTGTGTTGCCGCTCGGGCGTGTATTGTCGCTCGGTCGTGTACTGCCGCTCGGGCGTGTGTTGCCGCTGGGGAGTGCGTGGCCGCTCAGGTGTGTATTGCCGATTCGGCGCGTATTGCCGCTCGGGCGTGAATTGGCAGCTCATTGTTGTATTGACACTCGGGCGTGTGTTGCCGTTCGGGCGTGTAATGCCAGTTTAGGCGTGTATTGCCAGATCGGGTCTGTATTGACAGCTCGGGCGTGTATTTCCGCTCGCGCATGTGGTGCCGCTTGAGCGTGTGTTGCCGTTCGGGCGTGTACTGCCGTTTGGGCGTGAATGCCGCCCGGGCGTGTATTGTCGCTCGGGAGTGTATTGTCGCTCGGGAGTGTGTTGCCGCTCGGGCGTATATACCCAGCTCGTGCGTGGATTGCCAGCTCGAGCGTTTATTGTCAGCTCGGGCGTGTCTTGCTGGCCCGCGCGTGTATTGCCAGCTCGGTCGTGTATTGCCGCTCAGTGTGTATCGACGCTCGGGCGTGTATTGTCGCTCGGTCGTGTATTGCCAGCTCGGGCGTGTATTGCCGCTCAAGCTTGTATTAACGCTCAGGCGTGTATTGTCGCTCGGGCGCGTATTGCCGTTTGGGCGTGCGTGGCCGCTCGGGCTTGTATTGCCACTTGGGCGTGCATTGTTAGCTCGGGCGTGTATTGCCAGCTCAGGCGTGTACTGCCAGCTCATTGTTTTATTGCAGCTCGAGCGTGTGTTACAGCTCTGGCGTGTATTTCCGCTCGGACGTGTGTTGCCGCTCGGGCGTGTGTTGCCGTTTAGGCCTGTTTTGACAGCTCGGGCTTGTATTCCGCTCAAGTGTGTATCGACGTTCGGGCGTGTATTGTCGCTCGGGCGTGTATTGTCGCTCGGGCGTGTATTGCCGTTTGGGCATGTGTTGCCACTCGGGCGTGTGTTGCCCCTCAAGCGTGTGTTGCCGCTAGGGCGTGTATTTCCGATCCGGCGTGTATTGCCGCTCAGGCGTGTATTGTCAGCTCGGGCGTGTATTGCCAGCACATTGTTGTATTGCCGCTTGGGCGTATGTTGCCATTCGGACGTGTGTTGCCAGCTCAGGCTTGTATTGCAAGCTCGGGCCTGTGCTGAGAGCTCGAGTGTGTATTGCCGTTCGAGCGTGTGTTGCCAGCTCGGGCGTGTGTTGCCAGCTCAGGCGTGTGTTGCTGCTGGGGCGTGTGTTGACGCTCTGGTGTGTATTGACAACTCGGCGTGTATTGCCGCTCGGGCATGTATTGCCGATTTGGCTTGTATTGCCGCTCAGGCATGTATTGCCGATTCGGCGTGTATTGACGCTCAGTCTTGTATTGCCGTCGGGCCTGTATTGCTGTCGGGCCTGTATTGACAGCTCGGGCTTGTATTGCCGCTCAAGCGTGTATCGACGCTCAAGCGTGTATTGTCGCTCGGGCGTGTGTTGCCGTTCGGGCGTGTGTTGCCAGCTCTGGCGTGTATTTCTGGCTCGGGCCTGTTTTGACAGCTCGGGCTTGTATTCCGATCAAGCGTGTATCGACGTTCAGGCGTGTATTGTCGCTCGGGCGTGTATTACCGTTCAGGCGTGTGTTGCCGCCCGAGCGTGTGTTGCGCTTGGGTGTGTGTTGTCGCTTGGGCTTGTATTGCCGCTCGGGCGAGTGGTGACGCTCGGGCGTGTGTTGCCGTTCGGGAGTGTGTTGCAACCTTGGGCGTGTATTGCCAGCTCAGGCCTGTATTGACAGCTCGGGCTTGTATTGCCGCTCAAGCGTGTATCGACGCTCTTGCTTGTATTGTCGCTAAGGCGTGTAGTGCCGTTCAGGCGTGTGTTGCTAGCTCGGGCGTGTATTGCCAGCTCAGGCCTGTTTTGACAGCTCGGGCTTGTATTGACGCTCAAGCGTGTATCGACGCTCTTGCTTGTATTGTCGCTAAGGCGTGTATTGCCGTTCAGGCGTGTGTTGCCGCTCGGGCGTGTGTTGGCGCTCGGGCGTGTGTGGCCGCTCGGGCTTGTATTGCCAATTTGGCGTGTATTGCCGCTCAGGCATGTATTGCCGATTCGGCGTGTATTGACGCTCAGTCTTGTATTGCCGTCGGGCCTGTATTGCTTTC
>WSXT02206416.1:0-18190 GCA_011762715.2 Neuroterus valhalla
CCAAACCCCCCGCACCGTCTCGTCCACGAGCCATCCACGATCTCATTTCGAAGAAGGAGCGAGTTTGGGTGAATTCAATTTGAGGTTGCAGTGTACTTCAAGAATTCAGACATAACCTGAACAGTATATTTAGGAGAGAATCTCAATTTTTGAAATGATTTGAAAGAATATATATAAAAGCCATCCGACTTGTTTTATTCTTTTCCCAATTTACCCGTAGAATGAAAATGATTGTAAGTCAAGGGGGGAGGGAGAGGGGGGATTTTCCTCTCAATAATTACTGCTGCTGCCGTTTCAAACATTTGAAGTTGAAATTTAGATCAAGCACGGAATAACAAATTCACTAATTGATTTGAAAATTACGCGGCAGTGCATTTGAATCTTGTTGTTGATAATCGTGACTCATTGTAGGCATAGGAACAACCAGGCAGATGACAGTCAAAACTAAAAGTGACAGAAATGTTGACCGAAGTCGAGTGGTGGCGCTGGCTGTACATTTAGTCCGACAGTTTGTAAAATACATGAGAAAAGTGTCAACAGCGTTCATTTTTAATTTTTTAAAGTACATAAACGGAAGTATCCGATTTTCCTGTACTTGGAAAAAAAAATTCAATGTTTTGAGACGTTAAAGTCCTCGATGCTATCAATGGGGTGTAAGTGCGTTGTTTTTGGATTATTATTAATATCTGTCAAAAAACTATTTCAAGAGCTAGTTTTGAATTAAAGAACCGGGAATCACTTAATGCAACCTAGACAGTTAAAAATTGTACCGTGAAAAACAAGAAGTGACAGCTTTCTTTTTATGAATTTAAGAGTTCTTATTATTTGATTTGAAGAATGTTACGTTCCTTAGTCTGATTTTGAAATTTTTCAAATAAATGTGACGCGTTCCGAAGAAAGGTACCTAAGAGTTAGAACGCTGATTCTAGAGGAGAAGGGAAAGAAAAGGTGAGAGCTGGACAGGCTTCAGCTGGAATAGCTGTTTTTAAATTGCGATAGCTCAAAAAATACTCGACAAAAAAATTTTCTGTTTACGAATAATTAAAAAGCAACCCTTAATTAATATGAAACGACCATAATCCTGAAATGGATTTTTTTGCTCTTAGGTCCCTTTCTTCGGAGCGCGTCAAAAATATCTATACCTTAGGAGAGAAAGTATTTTTATTTTTTTCCATTTTAAGGAAAACTTTTTGCAAAGTCGTTTCTCTGTGAAATTTGTTTAGTTGACTCAATTTGGATAAAATGAATAAGAACACAACATGAAACGTGAGCTTTAAAAAATTTAAGTCCCTTGTTCCTAATTTCAAATAAAAAGTTTAACTTATTTGACTTGGAAATTCAATATTTGTAGTTCAATATTCTTTTTTTTTGGTTCACAATTCACCTCTCTGAGAAAAAATTGGTGTACCTGTTTGAAAATTTAACTATTTTAGTTGAAGCTCCTTCGTTTTAGTTGAGAGCTTGGAGCAGAAGAAGCGAGCAAAACTTGCTACAACTTGAATTCTCAAAATTCGCCAATGTATATATAATCATTTGAATTAAATGTATAATTATGTATCTACATAATTGAAATACATGAATTATTATGTACCTTATTAATATTTCATTTATAACTACTCAAATATTGGTAACAAATACACTTTTTATTTTTCCAACTTTATAATATTTATTTATTCTATGAATCCTATTATTTAGAATGAAAAATTTTATAAGTATTCGACTTATTTTCAAAACATAATTAATTTTCATAGATTTTTTCATTTTTCACAGGTTTAACATGATGAAGGAAAATGAATCGTTGTCCAAATTTGAGGAGAAATATAGAATTTTATAGTGTAGTTGAATCAATTGTTAATTTTATTAATAATTAAAAATGTCAAAACTGAAAAGAAATTCAATTAAAATCTACTATTTTTATAGTATACGAATTCACATATGTTGATGCCATGAATTTGATATTTTATTAGAATTATTGAATGTATTCTGTAAGAAGCGTATTCGTATATAGTCATAAAAAAAATTTGTTCTTCACATTTTCTTAGGACCTATCAATTTATTGGTATTCGAAATATTACCAAATATTTTGTCTAGATGAATATATTCTGAAGAACGTGTTTCAATAATTAAAATTAATCCAATTTAAATTTTCCTCATGCTATAGAATAATAATCGGCCTAAGGGTACAGCCAGCGCCACCATGCGGCTGTGGTCAAATCTCACGTTACATTTATTCTACAGGCCTTTATAGGAGTGCCACCCGCCTGGGAACAGCACAACAAATTAATGGTCTCTTCCTTAACACGGTGTAAGAAAGAGACAGCTTTCCTCGCTCGACTCGATCTTTCTCTCTCTAAGCGGGAGCTTCACAGCTTCAGCACATCAAAGAGACTGTTGACCTAGACCGTAGACCCTGGGCATCAGCTGATTATTGTAAGGAATTTTATGGAACTTCAACAAAAACTATTTATTAAATTATGGAAGTAAATTTTCATATGCTTAAAAAAATGTATTTTGGTCAAAGTACGTTGATTTCCAGATGAAATTAGGCGATATGTGTGTTTCCAATTAGCAAAAAAATTATCTAAAAAGTTTTATTTGAATTTTGTGCTTTGTTTTTCAAAAACTACAGCATTTTTCACCTATTATCAATTCTGACCTAATTAAGATATTTATCGTTTTCTTTTTGTTTTTGATATCGTTTAATGTCTTTTCCGGAAATTAAAGGACAAATATAAAAAAGTTTGAAATTAGTAAAATCGCGGCGGTTTCTCTCAACATATGAAAGGTCGGTTTGAAGAAAAAAACCACACATATATTTTTCTAATTTTTTGTTGAATTTTTACTTCCATAAGGAAGATATATTGTAAGTTTTATACAGGCTAAATAACTTTTGTTGCCAGGAGAATTTTTTTCTTTTCGTAAAATTGAATTTTCTTATTTATCTCGCAAACGATAAATACGAAAAAAATTTGGAGATTACTCTTTATACGCCTGAAAACGTTCTATGAAAATGATTCTCGCTCTTCTGCGATACCTTACATTTTTTGCGAGGAAAATTAAGAAATTAAATTTTTAGTAGCGAAAGAATTCTCTTGGCCTCAAAAATGATTCAGCCAGAAAGAAGCTTATAGGATGCTTATCTGAAATCAGCAAAAACTTTTCAAAAATATTAGAAAGAATAAAAAGGTGGGATTTCCCAAAAAATATTTTTTTCATTTTCTCCAAATTTGATTGAAAAATTTAGGATTTTCTGGAAAACGCGACCTCTTCATTATTCCCAATGTTTGAGCAAACTTTCTGCTAACAGGGAAAAGGCATCGTAACAGCTTTATACGGGCTAAGCCGTTTTTGAGGCCGAGGAAATTTTTTTTTTCCTAAAAATTTAATTTTTAAATTATTCGCACAAACGATGCGAGAAAGAGCCAAAGAGCAAGAGGTAATTTTCACAGAACTCTTTTAGGCGAGCAAAGTTCTTTTTTATAATTCTTTTTTGTCTATCGTTGTTTACAAGAGAAATAAGGAAATTTATATACATATATGAAAAGAATTCTCCTGGCGACAAAAATTTTTTAGCCCAAATAAAGTTCATAAGATAACTTCCTCATGAAAGAAAGGATTCAACAAAAAACACGAGTGTGGGTTTTAGAAAAAAAAGACCTTTCATATTTTTAGAAAAAAATTGATCTTGTCTTAATAACGTAAAAATATGTTTTGAGGATTTGATTTGTAAAATCGGTCGGTAGAGTAGATTTCTTGGTTCGCGTATGGTAAACAGGGTCTTCTGTTAATGGCAATCGAAATATTACTGTTCGCCATCTGGTGGTTCCAACATGGCGGTCGCGATGGCCATATATATCGTAATAGCTTCCAATGATAATATGCCCGCGAAGTATATTTCGTTTCCCAATAGCTGATCAGGGTAATAAAAATGAGAATAACATTCTAAAAAAGAATCGTTACAAAAGCTCCCTGTCGTATTATGAAAATCATAGTCATTTGCAAAAAAAATTGAGTGCTGGTAGAGGGATGTTAAGGGAGGGAGTATCAATAACAACACAGAACTAGTTTGTGGGTTGGAAAGGGGTGAAGAATTATCGGCGAACTTATCAAGTGATTAATGGACGCTCTAGTTTGCAGATTGAACTACCAGAAAGTTCAGGAATACACAAAATGAAAAAAATGCTCTCAACAATATCTTTGGAGATTTATTTGAACAATTTTACTACCAGTATTTGGGTTTCCAGAATGGAAATTTACATCTGAAATAAGTATCCATTTTATTACCCCTTAGCCCTGTATTTTTCACAATTTAAATTGTTCAGTTGAACCTGGAGCAAGCTTGTAACTTTAGATTCAATGAAATTAGCAATATTGTCATGCCACGTCTTCGATATCCAAGTTGCAAAATTGGAAGATAATTTACTGAGTTTTCCCAATCCAGTGAAATTAATCTTGCCTTTTCCGAATTGGGAAATCTTGAAATATTGCAGCTCTGCTTTACAAGGATGCTGATTATAATCTACGGAAAGTTTGGAATCTATGGCTATTCCTCTAACATCTGCGGAAAAATTTCCACGGACTTTTATAGCCCCGTATTTTATCTGAAAAGAAATGTATAGTGAAATTTTATTTTCATATTTTATTTGAACCATTCCGCACTTACTCAATGCATAAAACTTTTACAAATCTGAAAACACAAATGATTTATTATTACTTTGTACTATTCAATTACCTCATAATTATTGTATCCAATCCTGGCTGTTGAAAGTCCTAAACCACCAGATATTGAAAATTTCGAACCTTTCCGCTCAAATACTACGTCGTTCGTTCTCTTCAAAGTGGTCAGGTCACTGCGAGAGAATTAAATAATTGAGACGATATTTAAATGAAGGTCAATAAAATTTTGTAAATAACCTGTTTTTCTAATCACCTAAAATGACCATTTTTAGCATCGAAATGACCCTTTATCGCGACAACTGAAAAATTTTCCTTAATGTCATCAATCGTGATTGTTTCTTCGTGTTTTCCCTTTAGGCTTGTAATAATTGAAGCCAAGATCATATCGAAAATAGCGTTGTTCACTGACTAGAAAAAATATTCGATTACAGTTTCAAACCATAGTTTTTATTTTTTCTTCTTGCACAACTTACAATAAGTGCTACATCCTTCTTTGTTCCATCAGTCGGGGGCTCAGGGGGAGTTACGCTTCGAGGTAATCGATTTCTTCTTCGTACTTCAGGATAAACATAAATTGACTCGAAATCGTCAGGATTTGTTGGAACAGCATAATCTTCTGGTTGAACAGTTCCAATTTTCGCGCAAATTTGATATCCGACGCAATAATGTAGAATTCTTTCGAATTCATTTTCAACTTCTTGAGGGACGCCCCAACTATGAAATGTATTGTTGTTATCTATTAGTTACATGCAAAAGGTATTTTCCAAGTTCATAGTAATGAGGATTTTCTAAGCTTAGTCTTCTAATTTATTACAATAATATAAATTACCTCTTGGACTCAACGTTCACAAAGGAAATTTTGCACTTGGTAAGTTTAGCCTTGTGATGATGTTTCTGAAAAATAGAACTGAATAATAAAATGAAATTTATAATATCTTTGTTATAAATCGACGATTGTATTGATCATTTCTGTAGGAAATACTATTTACGAGAATGCACACCTTCAGTTTTCCAACACCCTTCATTTGGTAATAAACTCCTTGATTGAGTATTCCGGGTGCTGTGTATGAACTGCCTATGGACAAGTTACCTAGAAAAATAGATTAATTAATTTGATTTGAAAATTCAAGAGCATGAACAATAAAATTTAAAATATTTTTCCGTTTGAAGATGTATGATTACGTTTGCATTGTAAATGTATTTGATGCTTGTCACCGATCACAAACACTCGCTTTGCTCTTGCTGCAAATGCCGAGACAGGCATCAATACATTCTATTATGTACATTTATTGATTATAAACATATTATTCTTTGCCGTACTTTTGACCAGCCATGAAGAAGAACAGTATAGACCAGGTTGGCAGAAGTTCAAAAGCTCTGAACTGCGAGATATGATGCCCTCGGCTTCATCTCGGGCCCCATATTACGCAGTGCAGGAATTTCAACTTTCTGCCCTTGTAGTGTAATCTACATACTATTATCAGTTCATCAATAGACCTGATTCCTAACTTTGAAGTTATGACGTTTCCCCCTTCAATTTATTAATCCAAATTCCTTTGTCAATCCCGAAGCGCGAAGTATTTGCTTTTTATATTGTTTTTAAGAAAGCATTTGATTCAATTAATCACTGTCAGCTGTGGCGAAAACTTCTGACGATGGGCGTGAGCACTAAAATAATACGGATTATAAAAATGTATATGATAACGCTAATATGTCTCCCCGAACTTACGGGGGTCTGACTTCGTCCGTTCGGATAACATGTGGAGTGCTTCAAGGAGAGATACTTAGTCCTCTGCTTTTTGCGCTTCTCATATACGATTAAGAAGAGTATTTAAGAAATCACGGCATGTATGGAATTTCTATAGATAATTCATGTGATGTTATCATACTTGCGTATGTTGATGATATAGTCGTGTTTGCTTACTCTAAGGCTGAATTACAAGATGGCCGCTTAGTCTGAACGTGCGGTTTCTGTCTGCCAATTCTTTGTTTGTTTTCTATTCGGTGGTGTTTTGTATTCGGAGTTTTTTTGTGTCGGAAGTGCCTTGGACGTGCCTGACTTTTTTTTTATTAACGCATCCTTCCGTCCGACGTGCACACCTGTTCGTAGTGCGATTTTCTTTTCTCTTGGTATACCTAACCTCGAAACGCACGTGGTTGTTTGCTGCAGCTGTGTTGAAATGCCGCCAAAACTATTGAGCGTCGAAAAGACGTGTCGTGGCTGTAAGGGTTCAGTGGTCGATGACGTCCAGTGTCCAGTATGTCAGACCTCATACCACGCAGCATGTGCTCGACGAATAAAGGTTCTCGATAACGGGTCTTTTATTAAGTGCTGTGGACCTAGATCGCGCTCTCCTATAACGCCGGAACCTGCTTCAGCTACTCTAACTGCTAGTGACTTTGAACGCATAATTAACAATGCTTTCGCTGCGATATAACCCCAGTTGGATTTATTCTCAACTTCGGTCAGCTCACTGTCTGAGAAATTTGACAGTCTCTCAAATAAACTCGACCATACCAGTTTAAGACTTGAGAACACCGAAAATCCGAAAAGCAACTTGATGATCTTAATACCCGGATGGTAGTAGCAGAAGGTAGGATTGAAAACCTCCATACCCCCAACCAGTCTCACCAAATCCTGGATAAAAAAATTATTATTCGTAATTGCCTTACTGAGATGGAGTAAAGATCTACCAGGAGAACTAATCTCATTTTATTTGGGTTTCTCGAGCAAATTTCTCCACGACAAAACGATGGCACCTATTCCAAGGAGAATCCTATATCCATCATCACCAATCTTTTTACAGGAATTATTCCTACCAATTTGTTCTCTAACATACGAGCCTTTAGACTCGGAACTTTCCCCCAGAATTCGCCAGAGCCCCCTCCTCGTCCTATGAAGTTGGTCTGCGACACGGCGGATGCAGCGCATGCGCTGCTCCATTCGATCTTGCGTGCGAAGAAGAGTCAGTTGGAAGAACTTGCAGAAGTAAAGACGGAGTTAACGTCTCGTCGTCTCAAAGGAGAGGTAGACCTAACCATGATATATCGTCAAGGAATGCCTGTGGTTTCCAAGGTAAGGAAGAAAACAAGCAAACCGACAACATCGTTGAATGTCAACTGGGGCCGGAATTCACAGCTGTAAGTAATTTAGATCATGTCAAACCTACCCCCTCCAGGTCGACTCGTATCGTTGCGAATAGCGCCTCTCAGCTGATCTCTGTTTACTATCAAAACGTCAGGGGTGTGTGTACTAAACTCAATCTATTGCGCCAAGCTATTCCCCTCAGCTCCTACAACATTGTTATTTTTACTGAGACATGGCTACATGATAAAATTGATACCACTGAATTGGGGTTTTTTGGTTATGACGTTTTCCGATGTGACAGAAATAGCTCTACCAGTGACAGTAAGCGGGGTGGCGGGTTCTTGATTGCAGCTACCTCCAGTTCAAATTGTGTCAATCTTCCAACTTTTAATAATACAGTCGAGCACATGTTCACGAAATTCCAAGTTGGAACCGTTACTCATATCATTGGCGTCGTTTATATCCCTCCTAATGTAGGTCTAAATTCATATATTGAGCTCTGTGATATTTTCGAGGATATTATTAATTCAAGTCCAGGTGCCTAGGGATTTCAACATGCACTACGCGATCTGGAGAGTAAATTCTAACATGGGTCATAAATGAGCTCCTAAGCTCGGCTCATCTCTTATGCATGCTGATATCTCACGGATTTCTTTCAGATCTATTTTTTACAAACGCTCCACCTAACGAAATAACTGTGGCAATCGATCCCCTTCTACCAATCGATAATTACCATCGGCCCCTGACGTTTGATTCATGTGTCCACAGCATTGACTGCGATTCAACCCTTTCTGACCTTCCCTGTATTTGTCCAAATTTTAAGGCAGCAAATACTGTAGCGATTAGCCACTTTCTTTTCAACGTTGACTGGGATTATCTGTTATTCAATACATCTGTAGACGAGGCTGTAAATATTCTCTAGGCGTACATTTATACAGCGATAGATTTCTTTGCACCCTTAAAAATAATCAAACCGTCTAGTTTTCCCCTTTGTTTTACTGGTACCTTAAAACAGTTAGTCACAGCTAAGAAAGTTGCTCACTTCAATTACAAGCGATCCCGTAGACTGAAGGACTATCAACACTTTTCAGAACTCAGGGCGCAATGTAAGATCCAATCTGACTCCTGTTATGTGAATTTCATCGTTAAATCTGAGAATTCAATTATTGAAAACCCTAAGCATTTCTGGAGTTTCATCAATTCCGCAAAGAAAAAAAGTAATCTGCCCAACCATGTATTTTTCAAAAATGATTATGGTGATACTAGTAAGGGCATTGCCGAACTTTTTTCCAACTACTTTATGTCAGTCTATAGTCCGACAGTCTTAAGCGATGCCCAACCTTGTTCAAACGACTCCATAGTTTTTTCGAATGTTCACATAAGCAAGGATGACATTTATTGTAAATCGCGCAAACTTGATGCTAATAAAGGAGCTGGCCCAGATGGGACACCCCCCTCCCTCATGAAGTCGTGTTGCTCTTCACTGATGCATCCGTTATATCTTATTTTTATTAAATCAATTTTTGATGGTTATTTTCCTGGGGTATGGAAGAGGGGCATAGTTTTCCCTATTTTTAAATCAGGAAACCGCAATGATGTAAGAGAATATAGGCCAATCACTCTGCTGAGCTCCATCCCTAAAATCTTTGAAAGTATCATTTGTGATAAACTCTATCATGTCTCGGTCAACACGCATTACTTATCACAATCTCTTGAGGCGGGCTCAGAGCCGTGGGTATTTCTTTTAATATGCTTTCCTGGCTTTCGACCTATCTAGAGGGTAGACTGCAATCAGTTCATGCTGAAAGCTGTTTCTCAAAAGAAGTGTTATCTACATCTAGGGTGCCACAGGAGGCGCACCTGGGCCACTCAGTTCCTCTTTTACGTTAATGATATCAGTAGGTTTATTAGATTTTGTCTCTTTCTTTTGTTTGCCGACGACCTTAAAATGTTTTTTGTTGTCCCCTCCTGTCTGGATTGCATCGAAATTCAAAACGATCTTGATCGCCTGCATGAATGGTGCTGCCCCATATTTAACCTCTCGGTAACAAAGGATCTTTACCACTTACCAGCTGTTTGTCCTGCTTATTCCGATTTAAAAATATTAGTCTCTGGTCAACCAGCAACAACGACAGTCATTAGCCTGTATTGGCTTAGTCTTTTAAACTCAAATTGTCCACAAGAGTTGCGCAAAGACGCATCGTACACCCTTCAGATTCTCCAAATTAGAACTTTTTTCCTGGAAACCTATTTTGAATCGTTACGCTTACACGAATTCTCCCTTGCAAAAACTTTATCTCAATTTTTTGTTTATGTTTTATAATCTACTTCACTCTTTTTCTGCTGTTCAATCCGGCTGCGAATGCATACAGCTCCTTTAGTTCATATATTTATGACATATTGTTACTCATTTGTATCGATCTCAGATCGAAAAACAAATTATATAATAAATAATAATTATCAGTTCAGGTACCTTTAAAAAATATGCTTGTTTCGTTGATTTGGATATTGGCTTCTTTGGTATCTGGATATGCATAAACGCGAACATTGTCCCTTTGGAAAAAAGCACTCACCTCCGCTTCACTTACGTGAGCTTTTCTTCCATCGGTTAAATCGACGTCAATATTTCCGGCATAACAACCTGTTGAAAATTTTTTTATAATTTCTGAACTTGCAACTTCTATAATCAGGGGAAAAATTTTCCAGTGAAGCATCATTTAAATTTTTCAATCTTAGTATTTCAATAATACATTCAATTTCATAATTTTCTTGTCTATAGTGTACTCTTATCAGGAATGAGATTATTTCGCTGAAGGAAACATCGAAAAATTATTTGTCATTCCGACTCTATTCTTCTGTTGCGTTTTCATCTCAATTGGAAAGGAATAACAATGAAACTGAATCAGCAAACCCATGGTTATAGAACAGATGTTCAAAGTTTATACATAATTTACATACTTAGTTTTTCCAGAGATGACAAGACTGGAACCGCCAACAATGGAAGAAGTAAGAAGGCTATCATCATCTTTGACCTAACAGAAAAATATAAGAATTCATTTCAGGATTACTTTTAACACATAAAAGGTTTGTCGAAGGATTGAAATTCGTGTAATGTAATTTGTATGGAGACTAAAGTATGTTATCATACTTGCGATTTGCCAATAAAATTTTTTAGCTGCACTGATCTACAAATTTTGTATTTTTGATATGACCTACCTTTCTCATCGAATGCGACATATGTATAATTTTCCAAGTATTTTTACGTGCCGAAAACAAGTCTTTTCTTCATTTCTCATCATCACCCGTGAAGAAAATGCCTTTTTCAGCCTTATTTTAAAAAAAGTTCGTAGCTGGCCCTCATAAGGTTGCCTGATTTTAAAATTTATTTAGCGGCCCTGATAAGGTCTCAATAAGACCCGTACAGGAACGCCTTCACTGATGATCAGGCGTACCTTTGTTGGTCACGAAAAACCTAGTCCCAACACTAGATATAAATAAACCAAAATTCAACTTCAGAAACAAGGGTCGCATTGTTATGAAATGTTACAAAAGCTTTCTCAATATGAGTTTGTTTACCCTTTTGCTGGATGTTGAACGTATTAAAAAATAGTTCAAATTTTACGTCACATTACATATATTGTAATGCTCTGATTATGAATGAATATAGAAGATATTGGGGCATTTGACTTTGAACAAGATTGTAGAGTAGGTTGTCCATAAAAAATTGTCTTCTCTTGACCACATTAAGGAGTCCAGCCCTCAATCGATAAGGAGTTATGTGTTTATATTTCGGCAAGTTATAAATAAAGCGAATGCATGCATTTAGGGCTCGCTCAAGTTTTAGGTCAAGTTCCTCCGTAATATCATCGTACAGAATGCTCCCATAATCAAAATACGGAAGAAAAAAGCTCTTCACCAAGAGAATTCTTGTAGCTGTGGGCAAGGATTCCTTGTTTCTTTTGAGCTGTTGCAGCATCATAAAAACCTCCCTCGAGATGTCAACTACATGCTCACTCCAGGAAAGAGTGCGGTTGAGCTTGTAACCCAAATCCCTCACAACATCAACAAATTCAATGTGAAGGCCATCAATCATATTGAAGGGAAGGTCTTTAAAGTTTCTAAGGTCGGGAAGGGAGTCCGCTGCATAACAATTGCTTTAGTCTTGATCGGATTCAGTGCTAGTCCATTATCCTGTGCCCATTGTACAACTAATGTGATGTCCTCCTGAACCAATTCCAGCATGTTTCTTAAGGAGGCGATTGAGCCCAAAAGGTACAATTTAAGATAACCCGCGTACTTATGGTATTCGCAGTGTTTCAGTCCTGCACCTAAATCCGATGTATACATATTAAAGAGGAATGGTGCTAGAGTAGAGCCCTGAGGAACTCCACTTTCGAACCAAGCCCATTCAGACTGTTCACCTCTACTATTTATTACTTGTTCAGACCTCTTCGTTAAGTATCATTCAAACCACGCGATTGCGGGATTGGAAAGCCTTAACGTTCTAAGCTCACGCAAAAGGAGTTCGTGATTGACCGAGTCGAACGCTTTAGAAAAATCAAATAGTACCACTATTGTGATTTATCTCCTATCAATAGCGATTTTAAAGCCTGTGATTACCTTCAGGGACGCCGTTAGTGTACTGTGCTTTGCCCGAAAGCCCGATGGAAGAGGATCAGTCAACTTCTCGGTATCAAGATATTTTGTAAGCTGCATGTGAACTATCTTTTCTAATGGTTTTGTTACAGCACATAAAATTGAGATTGGCCTAAAATCCGTTGAGGAGACGGGATTAGCAACTTTCGGTATTGGCCGAATGATTGCTTATTTCCAAAGATCTGGAAAAATCCCTACTCGCAGAGAAGAGTTATAAATATGAAGTAGGATTGGAAAAATTACAGGGAGAGCAAGTCGGATCATTTTGATGGAAATTTCATCAGGTCCAAGGGCATTCGACTTGATTTTCATAAATTTCTCCAGAAAAACATCAGGTGATATGTATGAGAAAATGAAGTTAGTATCGGTAACGATTGAGCTTCGAGAGTTCTAGCGAGATAAGAATACTTGATTGTTGGGTGGTAGAGATAGGAAGACTTCTAGTTGTTCATCAGGAGAAAAATGATTCACAGCCGACTCATGCTTGAGGGGAATGAGGTATAAACGTCTTAACAAGTGCCAGATATTTTCGTTCGTATTCCTATTTTTTATAGCGTTACAGTTGTTCTTATTCGACGAGTCTCTAATTTTTGTTTGAACTAGGTTCCTTATTTTACGAAACTCGGCTTAAATATCTGGGTTTTTCGTTCTCTTAGCCAGTCGGCGCGTATTTTCCCTTTTCTCTATAAGGTTCTTTTATTTCAGTCGTAATCTAAGGCGCAAATTTTTTACGTTTGTGAGGAATATGTAGGGGAGCAAATCTATCAAACGCAGAAATTAAATAGGAACGAAGAAGATTAACCTTGCAATTAATGTCCACCATGCGAAGGAGCTTTTTCCAATCGTGGGTCGATGGCTGATTATAAATGTATTATTAATCAATGTTGATAAGGTCGTGATTTGAGAGAAAATTTATAGAGTTTTGGGCGTAGGAATCAAGCTTTTCTAGATCGTCACCTATCATAACGTCAATTCGAATACTTGATCGGTCTGTGTGATGAGTGGGGTCGTGTGGAACGAACGATAAACCTGAGGCTTGCACAATTGATTTAAAGTATTTAGTTTGATTACTAGCAGCTAAAGGATTCACATTGCTAGGGGATTGCTAGAGGATTTACATTCTATGCATGTGAGTATAATTCTTCATTGTTTGAAACTACAAAAAATAGAATGTAACTCAAGTTCAGTATTTATTCCCTCCATTTACCCTTTTTTAGAAAAATTAGAAGTTTAGTAATATTCATTAGCATGTTCATCGATAGTTTCGACTGAATTAAAATGGGCCCGCGCTTTTCTGTACATGCGCAGTTGAAACCAATTCAATCCACCATTTGCCCAACCTTGTGATACTATGACATGACTGTATCGGTTATTTTTTCAATTCTTCGCATATTCCAGTCTGTTAAGAATAGAAATAAGTGCAATCAGTGAAAATTAGTGCAGGGACATATCTGAGTGTTAAGTATATTCGGTGTACATGGAAGACTAGAAGAATTGAACCTCGAGTTGGAACACGCTTTTTATTTCATGGATTGCGATTATTCCTTCAAGTATTTCGAAAATTCTAGTGATATAGGTGGTCAACTATATGCAAAATCAAATCGCGATACAGTCGTGTGCGAGGAATGTGCAGACAATAAAAATGAGGTAAGTGGCGCTCCTATAAAGGCCTGTAGAATAAATGCTATGTGAGATCTGACCGCAGCCGCGTGGCGGCGCTGGATGTGCTCTTAGGCCGATAATTATTCTATAGCATAGAGAAAATTCAAATTTGATTCATTCCAATCATTTCAATCCTCTATACGAATATGCTTCTCACAGAACACATACAATAATTCTACAAAAATATTTAATTTGTCGCATTGACTCATTTCAATGTCGTAAGCTATGGAAATAGTATATTTCAATCAAATTTCATATATTTATGAAATTTGAATTGATTATTGGAATTAGGCCTATTTCAACTAAAATATAAAAGCTGATACTTCTCTCTAAATAAAGACAATGATTTATTTTCCTTCGTTGTTATAAACCTGTGCAAAATGAAGATATCTATAAAAGTTGATTATGTTATAAAAATATGCCGAATTCTTCTAACGATTCCTAATATAGAGAATAGGATTGATATTATAAATAAATATAATAAAGTCTAAAATTAAAAACTATATTTGTGAACAATATTTAAATAGCAATGAATGAAATATTTATGAAAGAACATGATTTTTTTCGTTTTATGGATTTTCAACTAAAATGATAAATATTTAACGGGGAAACTTCAATTCTCAACCATAAAGGTGAATATTCAAACAAGAAGATTAGTCTCCAAGAAGAAAGATTAATTTTCTACCTTAAAATACAATGTTTTAGCATAATAGTTGAATTCCGAAATAAACAAAATAATTATTCTCATTCGAAAATGGAACAGTAATATTTTTAGTTTGAAAACCAATTTCAAACCAAACTCAAATTTTGAATTAATAAAAAATTATGCGTAACCAAACAAATGAATTTTGAACTACCACTATGAAATTTTCGATTGATTCCAATTTTCATCATTCAAAATCAAGAAGAGGGGACTTTCAAATTGAGTCAACTTTTACATTGGAAGAGCGATTTTTTGAATTTCCTCTCTTTTGAATCCAAATCATAATTATTTTGAAAAGGCCACGTTCCAGGAAAAAAATTCCCTGTTCCAAGTAAAATTATATTTCTACACTGAAACTCCCTCCCCTAAAATCAAAACTATAATTATTTCATGAAATCCCTCGTCCTAAGTCAGATGAATGAGGAGAAAGCAAATGAAACGTGATATATACATCGTTTCGAAAAAATTGAGGAAATAATTGTTTCCGTATGTTGGGGCTATCATCAAACTTGAGTCGGCTAAAAAAATCCCATAGAGCAACGAATTTGCAAAAGATTCTTCTCATAATGGAAAAAAACCTTTCTCTCATGCAGTATGGATACATTAAAAATTTTTTCTAAATTAGAGTGTCCAAACAAATCAAGTAATTCCTGGTTTCTAATTGCATTCCCGATCATCTCCCGGTTTTTTTCAAGTCAATAAAATTCCCTGTAATTTCCCGGTTTCCCGGTAAGTCATTACCCTGTTAATATTAATTGCAGAAGTCACCAAATAACTAAAATAAAAATATATACTATTCCAATAACAGACACATCCTTCCCAAGTATCGGATACTCCGTAAGGAGATTCTTGAGATCGATGTATTTTATGTGAATAACATGACCTGGTTTCAGTTCGAAATAAGCTTTGAAAATAGCTTGTTGCTAAATTTTAAGAACTCCTTTATCACTTCGAGAAAAACAAAGTCTTGAAATAATAAAATTTTATTTTAGAGCACAAAAAATTTGAATGATTCCGTATCTGTACTAGAGAAAAATTAAATCTTTACATTGTTGACACTTTCCCCATGTATTTTTAGAACTGCCGGCCTAAAAGTACAGCCAGCGCCGCCACTCGACTACCGTCAACGTTTCCGCCACTTTTATTTTTGACTGTCATCGGCACGCATGCGTAGCCTATCAACTTGGGGATTTGAAACGGGATAAGGTGAAGGCCTAGAAAGGCCCCGAAAAGGGTGCCTAGAGAGGGCCATGTGAGGTTTCCGTGTACGGGCCTTTTCATTTCAAGCGTGTCGAAACACTAACAGGGCCTGATAGAATTTGATTATCCGGGCCTTTAATATAACAAGGCAACCTTTTCAGTACCTGGTACTTCCCGGATTAAAATTGCTTCACTGGATTCAGCCATTTTGATGCATTTCTTAATGCAGATTTGAAGCATTACATATTTTATACGATTAGCTACTATAGTTCCTTAAATAATCTGAAAAAACTCAAGAAAATGTGGAAATTTACAGAATGTCTGAGTATGATTTTTTCAGTTTCTTTGTGGTTTTTCAATATTAAGTGGGGAAAATTTGATTATTCTTCTATGTCTAGAAATTAATTAGGAAGAAACATGAATTCAGATATTCTGTTCTCCAAATATCATGAGAAATCTGCATCCGTTTTTTCAGTAGGTCAAAGTTCAGTAACGTATCAGATTCTATGCTTCAAAAGTTTTTTTCGGGTGTTGATATCTAAATTCAGATTCTCGAAATTCGACATGGCTGATCCAGTATAGCGAACCGCGCGTGAACAAATGTTCAAATATTAGCAATTTCAGTTTGATAAATAAAATTGCTAATTATGAGTTTTTGTAAGTCGCTGATACATATTGTATGTATTGATTTTCATGACGAATTAACGCATTTGGTCCTAATTCATATGATAAGACTGGATATCAACTAAAATTTTTTTGTGAGACCTATCCGTTTTTTGATGTCTTCCCGATGGGGAAAATTTGTGTTCAACATCATCAAATACTTCGTACATGATACGTCGATTTGGATAGAGATATAGATAATTTTTGACCATCGTCATTATTACAGCTTGAAGAGGGCGTGAAACTGAGTTTTTTTGCACAAAATTATTATTATGTTTTACAAGTATTTAAAAAACAAAAAAAAAGAAAACTTGTGGAAACGACAAATTTTGTGATTAGTTTGGCGTGAGCTACACGAAGAGTCATTGTCAGTATGATTATATAATCAGTATTTTTGATGAAACTGCGTCGCATTCAATTTTCCTTCCTATCTATTTTCTGTGCACACATCTATCATTATTTGTATTATCAAATGTTTGTAATTCGAGATAAAATGATATTAAGCTGAAGTCTGGCTCAACAGGCTTCGGTCTATTGACTTTATAGAGTGTTATAAAAAAAGTATATATAATGCATAATAAACATTGTATTTTGATAACATCATTTGAATTGGAAATAAGTAGTCAACGGAAAATAATAAACCGTTTTCATCTCAACATAAGTATGTATATTATAACCTACCATATCAGCGTCGTAGCAGACGTTTATAAATCATCTCCTAAAAATACTTTATATCATAGATTTGATAAAAGAGCCTTCATATGTCTCTTTTATAAGTATTTCAGAAATAAAAATAAGATTATTAGGAAGTCCGTATACTACGTGGGCAGTTTTTTTTGGTTGAAAAGAAATCTGGCTGAAAGTCCATGTGGACACGCTTTCTCATAAGTCTACAACTTCTTTCTGAAAAAAACGCTTAAACTTGAGTAGGTTCTTAAAATTGTTGTTTTTCCTTCTTACTCTGAATCATTGAGCTTATGTTTACAAGAAAAGCAGAATTTTCATGCAACAGAAAAGCCCTGGGAGGAGGAAGAGGGCAGGAATGTTTAAAGATCGCCTGCGTAGTATATGGATGGTTGCTCTTTATTTATCATCGTAGAATGTTGAGTACTTGAAATAATGTACTATAGATAAAATAATATTTGATCTATGAAATTTATCTACCTACCTGGAATTGTTGTTTTCGTGTGAAAGATCGAAAGTCAACTAATAAATTTTCTAAAATCGTAGTTGTTGGAAAAGAATAAGATGCGTCGCGCGCGCAACGCATAATTGAAGGTAAAATGGGGTTTCGGTTAAACAAACAGCTTGTTTCAACACACATGAGTGAATTTGACAATTTTAATCATGATTCATGGACGAGGCCAAAATTGGTTTATTTTTTCCTGCATAATATCTCTGTCACTCTGAGAAACATATTTCAGATTACATTTTTTCAAATTTCTGAAATCAAACAAAATATTTACAGGTGTAGAATGTACATAAGGATGTTAGAAAATCAATTTTTCCAACACACACACACACATATTTACGTCGGAATA